>PTEX01000110.1:1739619-1773921 GCA_003342815.1 Eudromia elegans
GCGGCGGCCAATGGCGGCGGCGCCCCCTCCCGCCCAGGCGGGCGCGCGGAGAGGGCGGCCACCCCCGGGAGGAGCAGCAGGAGCTGGAGGAGGAGGAGGAGGAAGGCGGTCCGGGGAGGAAGCACTGCGGGAATGCGGGCGGGCCCCGGCGCCCAGCGGATCCCGGCTCGGCCCCGCGGGGAGCGGGGCGCCCCGTCCAACCCCCCTCCCTGGGCAAGGGGTGCCAGCGGCCCCGGGCGCGAAAAGCTCCTCTCTTCTTACCCCCGGTGCTGCTGCTTATTACCCACCTCCTCCTTTCCCCCTATTTGTACTTTGGGACGCGGCTTGAAGGCTGGGAAGATCCTAAGCAAAACTTGGCGCGGGGGAGTGAGGGAGGAAAGGGTTTAGGGACTCAAGCAGAGCAGTGCCTGGGAACATTAAATTAGAGCACATAACTATTAAAAATGCATGGGGATGGAGTATTTAAAATTCCTCCATGACATATAATATTAATCCGTTTTATGTAAAATTCATACCTGTAACTTAATTTGGTCCATTAATGCACCAGATCACGTATTAGTAGACGTACCATGTTTTAAATATGATGCTGGAAATGTCCAGAGTTCTGCACTCCGAGGCAGAGCATTAAAATTAACAGGCGCGCGCGCTCCAGAGTCCTGCTCCAGTCATCGTGTGGCAGGCAGGCTGCAACCGTGCGGTTTGACAATGCCTGGCTCAAACTTTCTGCTAATTCCCACTAAGGCCCGAGGGCTGGTGCACGTCCCGAGGGGACACCAGACCGCCCGGTCCTGCGGCTGCGGCGGTCACCAGCGCTGCGCCCGGCTCTCGGCCGGGGGAGCAGGGCTGCTCGTGTGGCCAAAGGGCCGCGGGAAGGAGTAAAGGCTGCAGGATCTGCCCCGAAGCTTGTAAGTGAAACCCAGCAGAAAGGAAGAAATCCATAATGGTGATTAATGATTGCATGTCCCCTCAATGCTTAGTCACAACGGGTGATATATAAAGGATACAGTGGGAAGCTGTCAAGCCCGGGACTTGAATGAGCGGTGAGACTGGATCATCCGAAGAGTTTAATGAAGCACACTTGGATGCTCTCGCCCCCTCTAAAAACACTGAGGTTCCCACACTATTATTTTGCCTGTTTTGCCCCATTGTACCCGTGCCACCAGCGGCTGTTGGGTTCCTCGAGGCACAAAACCTAACTACGTGTGTTAATCTTTGTCTAGCTGGGGTCTAGATGTGTGCACCACATCGTGACAGTGCCACGGGAAGACGTATTTCCATGAGCTCCGGGCTCATCGGGTGAACCCGATTCTGCCGCAGTCGTTGCTCTCAGTCTGTGAAGAGCCACTCCCTGCGTCTCACAAGGTGGAAATCATACGGGCCCTATGGTTACACTCTGCTTGCTTCTTAGACTCACCATAGTATGGACGGAGTTGCTAGGCTCTTTTTTTCCCCAAAAATATGTAAATTATGGTAAGCACGCAGGCTATAATCTTGCTGATCTGTTCTTAATTAAAATCTATGTGAAAGTAGATATACTGTAGTATTGGATTGTTCTGTTTGCACAGAATCCCTTCTAGGAAGTAATCTGATCTCACTGGAAATCTGTGGGAAACCCCGATTTGTAGCTGGTTCCCCTTTAGATCTCCTGAAGCCAATCTGAGCATATTGTATCTATGTGCACACGCACTTTCCAGTGTCACTATAGAAAATCCACCAAGACCACACCGAGTCTCGAAGATGACTCAGTGTTTCTGGTATCCTGTAATATGCCATGATAGGCGACGGATCTGTGTTTCCATTAGGCAAAAATTAGGTGTGTGGCCATTGTTGAAGCTGTGAGGAGGTCGCACGCATTCTCACAGCTAAGGTATCACAATAGAAGTACGTGGGAAAAGGGAAAAGGCAGCCCTCCCCTCCGACTAAGGCATAAATATTCAGGGGATTTCCTCTAGTAACTCCCTTTGATACTCATGAAGTTGATACATGCTAGCCCGACATGCTCTGGTGAACAATAGGCACCAATTCCTGTTAACAACCGGCCTGCTTTTGCTCTCCTTGAAGTCAATGGGAGTTTTGTCATTGACTTAAGTGGGAGCAGGTTGGGTCCAATGCTTTTTCAAAATTTAGATTGGATGTGCACCAGATGCTAAGTAAATTGGCCTAGGAATGGGCTGGAGCCCCCATTATACTCGCCATGGATGTAGGTGTAGCGAAACTCTTCATCCCTGAAGACACACACACAAAGGGAGGGTTGGTGGCTGCTATTCGTGCTTTTGTCCTATTAATAGCAGTGGTTTTTTCAGGACATGAGTGCGTATGAGGAATTAATGCTCTTGTTTCTAACCAGATCAAGTATGGAATTTAAAATAAATTCTGGATATCTTTAAATGCGTGGCCCCTTCCTGGCGGGCTGACTGAAGGAGTTCATCCGCCTTGGCTGGGTTTTCAGGCGTCTCTTCCAATACCCAGAGTAGAGATTCATTCCCTTTGTGACCAGCTCTTGCAGTATCGTCACAAGATACTTGATAGTGCTTCAATGCACCAGTTTATCTGAGAACTGATGGGTTCAGATCAGATTGTAGATACTCTATGCGGCTTGAAAAAGCTCCTTTTGATGTAGAACCAAAGAAAAACAAGCTAAAAATGAAAACAATTACTGGTCTTGCATGCTCTTTGTCGTGAGGATAATCCCATTAAACTCAATGAGGATACTCTTGTGAGTAAAGGAAGCCGTATTTGGCAGCACGTCTAAGCACGTGAATGTATGAATCGTGGCAGCTGAAAAATAAACCTGTCCATTGACACCCTGTCTGGCCCACAGCTCCTTAGGACCTGATGGAGTGTCTGGGCACAGGAACGGTCCCTCCAGGAGGGGAGCACAGGAGACATGTCCATTGACAGCCCTCTGGATCCACACACGTTTTGTGCATCATGCCAGGCCATACCGTACTGTACCGTACCGTACCATACCATACCATACCATACCATACCATACCATACCATACCATACCATACCATACCATACCATACCATACCATACCATACCATACCAGTTCAAACAATCTCAGGACAGACAAAATTTGGAGGGAACATGTCTATGCATATGATGGAAGCAAGCAATTGGCATGCTTTCGTACAGCAAGGTTACTTGCTATACTTACCTTAAGAGGGCATGAAATGCACACGAATGCGAACAAGCACTATACGTTGTTCTTTTTTTAGGCTGACAAACAGCGGTTGAGTCAAATGTCCCCATTTTGGGGCTTTGGTCCCACCGTGTCAGGGCAGCACAGTGAAATCCCAAGTACTTTTCTGCTTGAGGGTGACAGCCAGTACAATAAGTTTCATCTGGAGGGGCACAACGAGATGTGATACTTAGACCCCCTCGCCCCATTCCTGTTGACTTCAGCAAGCAGCCAGGGGACTCGAACTCTCGGAGGAGCTGCTCGACACCTAGAAGGGCTGATCGTTAAAAAAGCATTATAAATCTCTGAATGGTTTACGGTTTATGAGGGAAATAGCAACTGATTCCTCAATGGTGCCATTACTCTCCACTATTGCTATCATTCAAATGGCAATAATGTCGGTTATTTACCTTCAATTAAAATATCTAGTTAGTTGTGATGTCATTTAAAATCGCACTGTAATGTGTTTAGTGCTCCCTCACCAAACACCACAGATAGCAGCCAGGGATGCTGATATGAAATGAAAGATGTGGCGGGGGAGGGAGATGGAGGAAYGAATGTGCGGCTCTGTGGCCGGGCTGTTATCCCTGCCCGTGTATTCCTGCGTGTCCCATTGGAGGCCGTGCGGGCGGTGGGGCTGCGGGCATCTTCGCTGTGCTACCGTGTGGGCTCTCAGGAAGAGCCAGAGTAGCAGGATTTGGGGGGAACCGGGAAGTGCCCTTGGCTCCGTAGACTGCCGAGTGACTGGAATCCATCTGTCTTCTGGACTACCGCTCCTCAGCAGCGACCATTCGCCAGAGCTCCTCGAACCTCTTCCTAAAGCAAAGCCAGTGATCAAAGCCAGGTGGGTACGTGTGTGTGTGAGTGTGTGCGTGTCCTGAGAGAGCAAAACCCGGAGTTACACTTTCTAAGCAAGATTTTCAGCTCTACACCCCTGCCCAAATAGCCCCGGTAACCTTCACTGCTGTTCAACCTGTTTTCTCAAGTTCAAAATACAAATACCACTCACAGACGTCACTTAATGTGCTCTTTTTCTCTCGCTCCCAGGTTGTGGTCATAAGAAAATTTGCTGCTTTATGCGAGAACAAACTAACCATACCCAAGTTCTTCACCCCTGTGCTTTGTAGCTGCCTCCCCTCTGCCCTTGTGCATGAAGCGGTTTATAAAATAAAGAAAAAATGTTTGATGAAAGCCCACAATAGCTCTTCACAGATAAAAAAGGGTTTCTTTCTTTTTTTTTTTTTTTTGTATGTTCAGGTACTTCTCTGGTTTTAGAGCATCTCTCTATGCCACGAGCATGCTTCCATCCACCTTCAGCATCATACTTTGCAAGAAAACATGTAATAACAAAACCTTCATTGAATGGAGCAACAGGGAAAAACAGAACCCTATGGATTGATAGAAGCAATCGTTTTTTGCATTTTTTTTTTTTTTAATGTAGATGTGGAGATGAACACATAAAGAAATATTTCCCCTCAATTAGCGGAGGAGAGAGCGGAAGAAGACTGTAATGGGGACTAATATCTTTTTTTCTTCTTCCTAATGTCTTCTCACCTCCTGCCTTTTCCTGCTCCTTTTTGTCAGCAGGTGTTGTGATGGAGAGCGTGCTAATGCAGCCTCTCCTCCAGCTCCAGGCTGGCACTGATGGGTTTCCTTGAGGGAGTGTGATCTATGCGGGTTGCCTTATTTAAGTGTAGAGCATGAAGCGCCTGAATGTGTATTAAGGAAACAAGGATGCTGTTAGCATTGGGGGCAGGGGAGGGTCTCTTTTTGTCAGTGTATCAAGCCCTTTGGAAAGTCAGGCCACATCTCCAAACACTGATAGAAATTAATGTGTGAGTCCATTTACTTCTCGTGGCAGCGAACAACACTGGCACAACGTGGCACTCAGGCTGCATCCTGGTGGCGGCTGCACATCAGCTAGGGGCTAGGGTCACTTCAGAGAGTCGCTGTGTTGAGGTGGCCAGCCCCCCAAAACACCCTGCTTGCTGGATAACGTCACATTCGTGTGGTGACTTTAGCAAGCTTGGAGGAAGAAAGGTAACTCCGGTTGACAGCCTTCTGCAGCGTGGTCCAAATTCAAGCAATCAAGATGGTTATTCTGGGGAAGGGGAAAGTAATTATGGAGTGTTTGAGGCAGCTTCCTGAAGAACACTATATCAAGCTCAGTTACATAGAAACAGATTGAATTTGGAGCCTTAACTTTAACTTTAATTTTATTTTGTGTTGATTTAGATCAGATTCATGTGCAGTGCCATACCCGTTGTTTATAGACAGAAATCATCAGCTAATCAGCCTGGAAACTGATGGTATGTTATGGCCTCGTATTATTTTCATGTTTGCTATGAGTTTGTGCTGAGCCCTATAATCACACAAATAATACAGCCTACAGGGACAATGAGCAAATCGACCTAAATTGAATAAGTATCTGGATGTGTGCATGCTCATCTGCATATGTTATCATTACACCAGTGACACTGGTATTTATTTTCAGGGGACCCGATCAACTTCATCAGCAAAAGCAATCGAAGTTCATGCCACAGTCAAACCCTGAAGAAATATTGGCCATACTTGCACTGATTATGTAATATCTTACATTTTTGGAGACATCTAACATGTTTGTTATTGGTACTCAGTGACTGTTTTAAGGAATTCTTCAGAGTTGTTTTTGATTGTTAAAAGAAGAAATCATCTTCTCCTGACTGTGAGGATGGTCTTTCCCCACAGCAAAGGGACATCCAAGATAGGTGGAGAAACCTCCACTTGCTCTGCTTTGATGCAAATGCTGCACTGAGCTTTCTTTAAGACTTCAGTCAGTGGCTTCTCAGGCTCCTTTCACGGGTCAGTGACACTTTCAGATATCACCTGCTTGCCAAAAAATAATTTACAATTCTGTGTTTTCTGTCATGCTAGCGACAACCTAACCTATATTTCAAGCACCACAGAAAATGCAGTTTATGATTTAGTTCAAGACACATCGATAACATAATTGAGAAGCTAGAGAGAACTGGAAATTCAGGGCAGGGGGTAAAACCTTTCAGTGTATCTTCAAATCCACCTACCAGAGTTACAATCTCTATTGCACACTCCTAATAAATGCAAAATTCTGGGTAACCTTATTACCTATTTATTTACCTGCTATCGAGTTCCTGTTACTGTAGTACATGAGGATCTACTAAGTGCTTAGTAATAGAAATAACAAGCTCTTCCTCATTCTTCTCTCCTGTCTTGCAGAAGTAGTAGTAGAAGATTGTTTGTGGAATAATAGCTTCAGTTTTCTTTGCTTATGCATTTGTTTGGTGAGCAAGAAAGAAAATTAGAAAGACACTGTCTACTTTAGGCAGATAGGGCCATACCCCCTGGTTTTGGTTCAATACTGATTTTAAATCCAGTATTTACTAAAATGATTGAATCCTATTAACTAGCACCACAGTACCATCAAAAGAAAATCCCTGTGTAGCACAGAAATCAAGAAATATTTGGCAGAATACAAATGGTCGGAAAGAAAGAATTAAAAAAGGAAAAGTGAATATAAGAACAAAATAGGACAATGATCCATTGACTGCAGTTCTTCACAATTACATATATTATGTGACTTAGTGATTTTCTCTTATATGAAATGTGAATGAATGTTATTCTCAGGTTTAGAGTAATTATATAGCTTTTTTCATGTTTTCATTCTTGTGCAAGGGTAAACTTATGCAAAAGTATTTTAAAGACACATTTGAAATTGCTATTAAAAATACTTTGATACGAAATACTTGAATATGCAATTTTTTTTTTATAGTTTTCACTTGGTTTTCTCAAAGTTAAATGATGCGTAAGGATATTTTGGTAATCTCACAGCGTATGCTAAGTAACTATTTCAGGTTGTCTCCAGTACCAGTATGTTTCCACACACTTACCTTGAAGTGTTAATGACATTTATTTTGGTAATTTTTAGTCTACTAACAGGCTCTTTCAACACTTTCAACAGTGATATATACAATTCAAGCAAAGCTCCTAATTTACCTTAATGGAGAAATTGACTTGAAAAGCAGCACAAATCCTTCCTTATATAGGAAGTTTGTCTAGAAGTTAATGAGATTATTTTCCTGGGTGAGGGTGGGTATAAGGACTGCTCAAGTGAGCAGAAGTTTCAAAACTGGATGCAAAGGCATTAGTTTGTTTCAGACTAGCCTCTTGAAATAGTCAGGATACTTAAAACTCCTAGGAATTGTTTCTCAAAACAATATTTTTTAAAATTTGAAAAAACAAATGCAAAAAAATTTGCAAAGTTCAATTTTTAAATATGAAAGTTTAAATAAAAGAGATTACATTTAGTGGTGATGGCTATCCAAAAACAAATTCTGCAAACAGACAGGTAAAACCAAATTTTTGGTCTCCACTGAATGCTGCAGCCTTTTTCCCACTGGAAGTAGCAAGTGGATTGACATAAAGGGCTTTCTTTTGCTTCTAGGAACGCCTTGCCACACACCGTGCATCAATCTTCCTTGCAGCGGGATGTGAGCTATCACCAGGAACACATTAATGGAATACTATCTATACGCGATCTTAACGTAAAGTATGATTTATGTGCAACTTTGCATCTTTGATTTATTTGCCACCTTGCCTCTCGGAGGCTCCTGTCCCCTCCGTATCTTCTTTCTTCGGAGCGGGCTTGCGCTCATGGCACCAGGGCTCTCGGAGGTGTTTAATGTTTCAGTAGTCTCTCCTCCCGCTCCGCGGGGCTCAGTTTCACCCCCATCCATGGGGCGGCGGATGCTTTTATCCCCATGCCTGACAAGGAGCGCGCGAGGGCAAGGAGGGATGCACCTCGTCCCTCCTGCTGCATCCGGACAGGAGCCGAGGTAGTTACAGCCCATTAGAAAATACCCCAGGTGAAACTGAAATGGGCACTGCATAAACAGAGCGCACAAGGGGCAGGCGCTGGGGGCAGCCTTTATTTTCAGCTGTTATTGATGACCTCTCATAACTCGCTCGTGGCTCTACTTTGCCCTGTCACTTGTGAACTAAGAGGTCATCAATAACTATGGAAATAAATGTCTTGTTGATAGTCAGCTCACTGCATATCTGGTACACTGTCTCACATATAGACACACAAAAAAAATACAAATTACAGAGGAAGCACTTCTGATGTTAGCCCTTTTCCTTTTATCTTTTTTAAAAATGTACCTTTTCTTTCCTTTCTTTCTTCTTTCTTTCTTTCCTTCTGCCTCTTCCTGGTTTTTTTTTTTCCATCTCTCTTCCTCTCTCCCTTTTTTTCTTCTCTTTCTTCCTCTACCTCCTTTTTTCTTTCTCTCTCTTCCCTTCTTCCTGGTGTGTCACAATGATATCTCCCTCATTTATTTATAAGGGTAAGGCTCCAGAACAAGGTAGCATTACCGTGCTGGCTTACTAGTTCCTCTATACACATGAGCACATTCATAATTGATGAAACAGTCTATAGAGTTGGGGCTGGAATAAACTTAAGGTCAAATCTCCGGGAGAGCAAATCTTGCCATTATGCCTGATGAGAAATAAATACGTGCAGGAACTAAAAAGTGCTGAGCTGAAAGGGAATAAAACCGAGTGTATAAGGGCGTTTTGAACCATTCATTCCAAAGTGAAAGTGCTTTTTCTGAGTTTTTCCTCCTTGCCTTGATCTTCCTAAAACTGTTGTTGGGGCAGGTTAATGACTGACCTCTGAGGGAACCACATACCAGCCTTTGTTCTCGAGCAGTCAGGATCTTGCAGAGGCTTGAAACCTTTGAGGGGGAGAATGGGATTAAACCGCTGTATGAAGTCCAGCGCAGGTGATGATCAATGGGCGCGGAAGAGCGGGTTTCTCAGGACGGACCCCCTTCCCCCATCCGACGGGATTTATTTCCTTCTCCATGCCGTTACCTGGCTGGCGAGGACTGTGCTCAGATTAATTTCCCTTAAGCAGTCATCGGAAGCATGCGCTGTTAAAATCTCAATAAGCTCTTAAAGGTTACAGGTCACTTGGATTTAAATACTGTATTGACCATTAAAAAAAAAATCAGAAACCCTCACATTAAACTCATATTTACAAAAATCCAGCTTATCTGCTTGCTTACTTCCTACAGTTTCGAAAGTGTCCTGCAGACCAGAGGACTCTATGTTTGATACTGCAGCATTCTTGTGCCCTGCCCGATCTCAGATAAATAAGTCAGTGTTTGCAAGACGAGTCCCGTACATATCCCTCTCCTGATGCATAGCTGTACACCTGTGATTGATGCCATTGGTATTTACATGTCACAGTGCAGGACATTTTAGCATGCAGACTTTTGCAGGAGTCTTTCCCTTTTTTTTTAGGAGACTTCTGCAGACTTTTTGCTTTGGCCTTATCTCTGGTCAGAACCTGCAGCAGTTTAATTGATTTAGAAATCCATTGAGTTTGACCTTTTCATGAACACCTTGTATTTAATTGTGCACCTGTTTTCTGGCTCGTGTCACTGCAGAGCTGCCTTACCAAGGTAGCTGGGCATAGCGGGTGACCGCACATACACTGCTCAGGGAGCAGGATTTGGGGGGAAGTGCCACATAAGGCTCCCAAACCTGATGGGAGTGAGCCAGGCTAAACATTCGCTTGTGGCATCCTGGGGGACAGGAGCCCAAACCAAGGCGGGAATGGGCTGCCATTGCCCTACTCCAAGTGAATATTTAGACGTTTGGACTCATCTTCTTCCCTTTTCTTTCCCAAGTTGTTAGGTACCATATCAATTTATTAGTAAAAGAAAGAAAATAAGCAAAGTTATAATGCAAAGCATGGCAAGCATGCCTCCTGCCTGGTCACAAGCAGCTACTCAGCAAACACCAAGTGAAGTAAAACACAAAACAGTGTAATTAATCAAACTCACTCTAAGACTTCACTGATAGTGCGACTTGACGCTACGCATCCTCTGCTCCTCTGCAAACACAGAGTAGCTCGTGGTGAAGGGGCTGCCATGAATGTAGGCTCTATGGACCAAAGGCGAGGAAGAGGAGGGAGGAAGGATATGGAGGAGCACGTCTGGCTCATGCACGAGGAACCCTTTAACTCAGAGTAAACTGACTGTGCTCTGCAACAGTTTAAGAGTAGTGATCTTAGTGCGAAAAGTTTATGTTTAAACCCAGCCTGTGGCTCCTGCTGGGTCATGGAGTGGGTAGCTAGCTTTTGCTGGCAGTTTTTGTCCTAAACCTGCTGAATTTAATGGAGGGAGTGGATCTGTATAAATAATAAATAATAAATAATCTCCTTTTCCCCTCCTGAGAATAAATCACTCACTTTATCCTCTTGTGAAGTCTGATTTACAATAAGAAAGTAATGATGAATATTATACATGAATTGCACATTGCAGGCCCCTGAGGATGTTTTGCTGAAACTCGCTAAATAAATATAATCAGGTATTCTGCTGTGTGGGAATCTCGTCGCTGAGAGCAGTGGGAAACTTCGACAATGAATGAGAAAAGTTTAGGAGCGTTGGCAGAGACTGTAAACCTTGTTGGAACACAGTGAAAAGGCCTTCATTCCTGCAGGAAAGAACTTTCTAAAGTGTCTGAAAATGAATTGAGAGTGGAAACAGAGACATCCCCATTCAAAGAAGCGGGAGCTGGCAGGGCCACCACAATACACCCGGCCCCTGCGCACCAGCCGCGTTTAATGGCTGGAGGGGGAGGGAGATGGGAGCTCTGCTTTTTGCCCATGGAGGAAGTGCCACCTTCTCACAAGTATGTGCATTGGAGGATGCCTGTGGGAAAGAAAGGAAGAAAAAAGAAAAAGGGGGGAAGGGGAAAAAGGGGGGAAGAAGAAAAAGGGGAGAGGAAGAAAAGAAAAAGGAGGGAAGAAAAAAGGGGACAGATAAAAGGGGAAAAGAAAAAGAAAATGAGGGAGAAAAGAAAAAGAAAATGAGGGAGAAAAGAAAAAGAAAAAAAAGGAAAAAGAAAAAAAAAGAAAGAAAAAGAAAACGAAGGGGAATATTAAACAAACGGAGCGAGGTAGCAAACAACACGCGGCACAAACTTGGACAAGCACCGCCGGGGGGGGCGCAGCTCCAGGTGGAGCGCGGACCCCGCGGGCACAGGAGCCGCCCTGCGCCGCTTCCCTCCCTTCCCTTCCCTTCCCGCCCCCCCGCGCCTTTCCCAGCTGATTCCTTGGCGCGGGCTGCCAGACTGGCCGGCGCCGGGCGCGTGACGTCACCCATTCACACTGCGGCCCAGCTGGCGCCGCCGGGGCGGTCGCCGTGGCAACGCGGACGCCAATCCGCGCGCAATGACTTCCAGCTGCCCGCCCGCCGCGCCGCCGCCGCGCCTGCGCACAGCGCACCCTCCCCCCCCCCCCCCCCTTTCCCGGGCGACCGTTGGCCGGGAGCCGCCATAGCCGAACGGCTGTCGAGGCACCTTTGGAGGGGGTAAAGGGGCTGTGGAGGCCTCCGTGTTGTGCTTGGGGCCTTGCCAAGTCTTGCTGGCCTTTGGCTTCTTCCCCGAGTATGAAAATAATACAAAAAAAGGTCATATTTGCAAAATCTAAAAGGTTTTGGGTAGCAAATTTTAGGCTGCCTATGCTTGGCAGCCTCATCTTGTTAATTGTGGGAGTGCGAGTTTTAAACCCAAAGGCGAAAGAAAGGGTGACTTTTTATGGATCTATATGGGTGTTTGGGGGTGAGGGGAGGCACCCAAGCAAGGGAGCCCGAGGTATCCTGTCAGCGCGTAAACGCCATGCTTCACCCGAGGAAATCCCGGCATCCGTCTCTTATTCTTGGCATCTGTGACATCTGGCAGCAGAGAGTCCCATGGTTTCATTAGGTGTTACGTAGACAAAAAAAATGCTATTAGTTGTTCTAAAGTCTGTCAGCTGATAATTATAGTTGGCACCTCCCATTTCACATGCCATGGAAGGGTGAATAACTTCCATAGTCACTTTTTTTTTTTTTTTTGACAGTGATTTTGCTGATCTCTGCCATATTCTCCCTAGCCACTCCTTTTCCATGCTGACAAAATCATGTTCAGGTAACCTCTCCTATGCAGAGTCCATTCCGAGCATCTGATCATTCTGGCAGGTTTTTTTCCCTGTCTTTCTGTAATTTTGATGCCCATTCTGAGATGCTGGGAGGAGGAGTGCACGGAGGCACCGCAGAAGGCTGCCGTGTGCTCCTTTAAACCTTGGTTTTGGTACACCTCTCAATGCCGTTTTCTCTTCAGCAACCTAAGTGGCAACCAGTTCTGCCCCAGGAGTATGGCCAAGTATGTGGAAATCTGAACGTCTTGCAGGCTGTGGACCGTCAGATTTTGAGAATATACCTCTCATTGATCAAATGATCAAATTCCTAGTTCTAGCAGCTACAATGAAAAGCTTAAAACACCAAATTGATGGAAATGTAAAGTAGAAACACCAATACACAAATAAAATGACCTACGGTTTTATACTAAAGGATATCAGGACTTTCGATTTTTTTTTAATATGATTCCTAAACTTCTCTTGCTTTAACTTGCTATTGCTGCGGTTTAGCCCCACGTTAACTTCCCAAAGCCTTAAGGGAGAAGGGATTGGGAATCGGCTTCCAGGCTTTGGCTGGGGATTTCAGGCAGGTAGTTCACAGCACTTCCTGTGGGAGGGAACACTTACTACCTTGCAGTTTGTTGATTCACAGTTTGTACGTGAAACCATCTGTAAATATTAGTGTGTATAATTTGTAGTGATATTAAACAAAGTGATGAGAATCCTACTTAAGAAAAAAATTAATGGCTTTCCATATGGTTCCAAAAAGCTTAGCACTGATACTAGTTAGCACAGTGTCGAAACAGCACTCTTCTGACTCAATTTATCCATAAAAATGAAGACTTAGTGAAACATTAATTTTCCAAAATTATGGAATGTTTTAATGTGATTGTAATTGCCCCTTTGTGCTTTTAATTTATTAACATAGTTATAACAACTTATAACTCATTGTAACCCAGCCTTAGATGTGCAAGAGCCAGGCTGCTGTGCTGGCATCTTGGCATAGAGTGCCTCTGCATTAATGCAGTCACAGAGTATCTGTTCCAGTTTACCTGGAGTGGCTGAAATGTTAATTTTAGTGTTTCTTTTGCATCAATGTTGTTGTGATTTTACAACTCCGCTTCAGGCTTTTACCAACTCACATCTTATCTTCCTGCAGTGCATTTGCTTAGGGAGCTGCCCCTGTTCCCAGGACAGCAGAGAGAGCCGGGCCGCAGCGTCAGGACACAGCAAGCAGCAGCACAGGCGACACTGCGGCGGGCAGCCCCGAGGAAATTCCGTCCGTGTGAGCTGCAGCACATAGTGCAAGGAGCTCTCATTAGTGTGCATCCGAAGCCAGCGCGAGTCTGGAAGATGTAGCACGGCGCGTGAGGCTGGACGCAGCCCAGCCGCTCTCTTGCAGCACAGAGCCCGTGCTCCGAGTCTTGCTGAAGTGGATCCGTGTCTGCCTGATGCGCCCACGCTGCGTCCCCGCTCTCAGGAGCTCTCTAGGCTTGGTGGCACCAACTGCATCCCAGAGGCACTCGGGTGAAACTGTGCTCTGCTGCCTGGCTCCCCTGGCTGCCTGCCTTCATGCGCCGAGCTCTGTGAAAGCAACTTGTATGGGACGTGTCCTGGGAAGTAGCTGCGTGTGAGCTCATGATCCCAGTCAGACCTGAGCTGGCTCCGCACAGAGCTCACCCTGCTGCGTCTGTTCCTCCAGCATTCCTGGTCTGCAACTCGGATGAATCATCCATGGCATAACCGCAGTTTCACTTTATCTGGCATTGTCCATGTAGTTCCCTAAGCTGGAAGGTGGCAAACAAGCATGAAATAATAATAAAAACAGTTAGAGGAAAGTTTATAGTTCTAAGACCCAGCAATACAAGGCATTTGTATTTAAGAGGAGGCTCATACCCTGACACTATGCGGTTAATTTTCTTCATGGGTAAGGGAGCAGATCCGTGGGGATGTGGGATTTACTGATGGTAAAAACTACGTATAGTGCTTGTGCATTCCATTTTTCGGTATCTGCAACAGTCAGGTACTCATGTCCTCTTTCTTTGCATGCTACGGTTCTGATCTAGCAAAGCATTTAAAGAATATTCTTTAGAGCTTTGCTGGATCAGGGCCACTGTCAGTTCTTCCAAAAAATAAAGCCTGCAACATTCTCTAGGATATTTGGCTAGAGATTGTTTAGCATTATTCCTCACCCATAAGGATCTTATCTGGACCCTCCCTTAGGAGCTAAAATAGCAAATGTCATGTATGCAGTCTTGGCAGTCAGTCTTGAACTTGGAGGACTTCTTTTGGTGAAGTACTATGGGCCAAAATGCCTATGAGACAAGTTCAAAGCTTTTTATGCTTTTCTCATCCATCTGAAACACAAACAATTCCCATTTTCCAAAACAAGCCTGGCCATATATTATAATGGTGGCAGCAGTGTGATAAAGAAATATGGGAAACATAGTGTTTGCTTGTGTATAGACTGTGCTCCGTCCAAGAAGGAAAGAATCCGTGCTATAAAACTAAATCACTACATTAAAAGCTTTTCATGTTCTAGAAACTGTTACCAATTTGTGAACAATCTTTCATACAGTTTCTTTACCAGTAGTGGAAAATGCATACCTGGAAATACTGATGACAACTGTTAGACCCAGAAATTTCTTTTCATCCTTGAATATTTGTATTATTGGAGTTTCATGGCTCATGGTAGCTGGAGTTTACTCAAACAATCTGCCTTATTCAGAAACAGTTTGCTTTCTCTTCATTTTGCCCTAGAATGCAAGGGGTGCCAGTAAGTGAAAAATTGCCCTTCATTTGTACAGGATTAGATGGTCACAAGCCCTCCGCGCCCACTAAAGGAGGTAGGGGAGCTGAAGGGATGTCGTTGCAGGCAGCCTGTGCTGTGAGCTGTGGCCTGGAAGGGGAAGTCTCGGCAAAGCAACTGCAGGGAATCAGTCATAGTGTGAAAGCCCCGTACATCTACGCCAGTGTGGGATCTTCCCTTTTGCAGGGGAGGCTGAGTAGCATCAGGTCAGAGTTTCCTACTGTTGCTCACTCAAAGTGAGATTGTATCAGACTTTTTAGGATGTGAAAGGAACTGTGCACTTGGTACTTTGGGATCGTTGTAAGGCGCATGACAGATGCACAGCTCTCGTATTTGACTGCATGTAATTGTTCATCATGTATGATAATTCCAGTAGTAGGGAGAAGGTAATGCTGATTGCTGAAAAGGATGGATTTTAGGTCTCTCTCCACTGTTTTTGGAGATGAGGGCCGGAAGGGAGGCCCCAGGGCTGAGAAGTACATCACTGGCTTTAGACTGAAGTAAGAAAACAGCACATTTTTGTTATGTGTCCTTGCAGCCCTAGAACTGCCCTGTGAGCAGGCTGGGTGATCAAGAGAAAGTTCACACTAGCCTTATAACCTATATTAGCTCTGCGAATAAAGGTTGCAAAGGAATGTCTCCATGATTTTTTTTTCTGTGATGTATGTGTTTGTGTATATAAATTGTTACTAATAATATACTAAAATTTAATTAATTTGTAGGAAAATCCCATTATTTAATAACGTGATTATTCCTAGAATGAACAGCAAAAGGAAACTAAGCATTATATCCTTAAAGTGCTTACTGCCCACTGTAACAGTGTTAACAATAGTTGGACAGCATCATTCTATTTATGTAAAGCTATTTCCCAGAGAATAAAATAAAAAAAAGTTTATATTGGTTTAAGGCAAAGGAACGAGTAAGTTGTTAAACAAATTTGATCTGACAGTTGCCCTTTATATTTTCATAATTAATAAAGTAAAAAAAGGATTTGCATTGATTGTAACATGTTTTGTTAATTATCATATTCATCTTACTCATGGTCAAATGAGAGGTTCATGTTTTTGATCAGGCTGTTGGCTGTGGTAAATTCAACGGTACTTCTGGCTGCTGCGTGGCTTCAGCTCTGGGCTTATGCTGGGAAGTCTGGTTACACTGACAGGCGCCTCATTTTCTTGAGGGAGAGGAAAGGCGGCTTTTACACCTAGATTAGGGTGGATATTTGTGTAGTGCAATGAAAATGTTGTCTGTGAAGGAAAAATTAGTCCACTTACAGTGCAGTAATTCAGTCTTCAGTAATGCAGCCAGCTGAAATCTGAAGAGATTAAGTCTAGAATTGGGTGGCTCTGAGTTCTGGAGTAATTCATATGCCCCAGGTAGGAGTGTGTGTCCTGACCTTTCACTGTAATTTGGGTCTATTCTTCACATGCACCTTTTTGCCTGAATATATCATGATACCTTGAATCGCATCTCTTCTCTTACGCTGAATCTCTTACAGACTGGCTCTTCCTTATGCAACTCACAAACGTGATTCTTGCAGAAAATCTGCTCTCTTACCTTAAACCTAGCCATATTTCAATCCGTACCTGAAAACTGCTTCTGCAGGCTAAGTGGATGTGAAGATCGAAGTGCAGAAGGTATCAATGAAGGGCTTTGTGGGACTGTACGTCCATTTGTGAGGTGGAGGTCCTGCCTGTCCCTTTGAGAACTGTGAGGCTGTGTGTGTTCATGTGTGACATGATCAGTTGGTGACTGTCTGGCTGCTATGGGGAGCCGTAAAACTTCTTTGTCTCTGGTATTGGCTAAATAACTTGTAGTTATCTTGTTCAGAGAGGAAAAAGATGTCGTCCTGTTTGTATCTCTTTGTGTCTCAATACAGAGGGAGGGTGTGTGGAGAATATAAATATATGTAAAGAAATACGTTTAGACTCAAGCTAACACAGTATATTGTATTCCCTAGGGATTTTTGTTTGTTTGTTTGTGCGTGTTTTGTGAATATTTTTGCTACTCTGTCAGGAAAGAGAGGAACTTCTCTTTAAACTCCTAGGGTTCTAATACTCAGAATTTTTTAGCCATATTGTTTTACCAAGCTACATGGTGTGGGTTTTTTTTTTTTTTTTTTCTTGGAAATCATCCATTCCAGTACAGGCTTAAAGTAGTAATGCGAAAACTAATTAGCTGGATACCTTATTGTCTGATAAATACTCTACTGGACTTGATGTCTTCTCCAGTCTCTTATGCAGCTGGTCGTGAAACTTGCTGTGAGACTGTTCTCTGTATCTGTGTAGAATAAATTTGTACAGAAGGTTAGAGCAGATAGTCTTAGATTAATAACTGTTCACTGAAGAGTTCTACTCAAAGCCCTTAAAATTAAGTTTATTTATCTTTAAATATGACCTTAGGCAACAGTCAGCTTGTAGGATTGGAGCCTTCATATGGAGCTTTCTCTTGGATTTCAGAAAGCTTTTAGCTTTCTAAAGTTAAATACTAAAGTTGAGCTTGTTTAAACTTAATTAGACTAGAAACTGTACTTAACATTTTGTCTAGTTTGTTTGTTGATTTGCCCACAGTTTCTGCGGAAGATCAACAGCACCCTCCTACTCCATCTTCCTTTCACAAGCGGAACTATGACTGACAGGTGTGTCTAGGTGACCCTTAGTGTCATCTGATAAGAACTGTGAACTCCAGAAGAAGATAAGGCCTAAGCTAAGCATTACGTGGCATCTCAGCTTGTGCTATAGCGTTTCTACAGATATCTCCAAGCTAGGTGGTCCTTAAAACTGGCGCACAAGCAGAAGATGCTTCTCTTTCCTAGGACTTGGAATTAATGTTGATCTGTTAAAGATATTTTTCTCCTTGTGACCAGGTTGCCCTCTTTGCCTTCTGTATTTGATGAAGGTAAAGGCCGTTCTTTGCTGCTAGGACATAAGGAATTATCTTTCTTATTTAAGCCAGTAGTATAATTCTAGCTGAGGCCATTGGGATAGGATAAGCTTGGAACTACACTGATCTCTAGAAACTCTTCCTGTGATAGTCCAGCCTTCCTAGTACCAAATTAACTGCAGTCTGAAATTGCAAAGAATGAATAACTCGGAATTAGTGTGTGTCTGTGCATACATAAACATCCTTCTGAAGGACACCAGTTTATGCCATTTCTCTCTGGTTTCCCCCCCAAACATTTAACCTCTTTAGCTGTGCACTATTGTGTGTATTCCGTAAAGCAGATCATGTTGTGCTCATCCATGTAATTTTTATCAGCTAACCTTTTCTTAGTAATTATGAACATGTTTTGAATATCAGTTCCTACTCTGCATGATTATGATTTATTATATCTTAATCTGTAGTTATAAATTTGTCATCTTTAATGACTTCTTTTCCTTCTAAATCTTGTGGGAAAATAGCTGCAGTTAAGCAGAGACAAAAAGTCATTCAAAAGTTAATTTTTCTCAGAAGATTATATTTACAGATTTATTAGCCATGAACTCTTAGCTCAAGTTTAGTGGTAAAATCCCGAGAACCTGTAAGGTGGGGGTAGTTTAAAAAATAGTGCCCTTAGTTGTAGTGGTCACAAATGGTTGTGTCCAGAGTTGTTCTATCTCCAGCTTTGTGTGGTAAAGCCCTTCCTCATACTATGACATGTAGCAAGACTTCCATTTTCCTCAACAATAGAAAGACCAGTGAAGATATGAGAAGTAAAGCAAGCACTTAAGCTATGTTTTCATTCTTTCAATTTGCAGAGTCTAAATATAATTAGAGTGTATTTACATGTCATAGGTATGTACATGTGTATGTATAGAACAGTCAATGTGTGAAAGTCTGGATCCTTTTTAGCACTGAGTGGCTTATGTTCACCGCTCCAACAAGCCCAAATCATTTAATCTAGATTCATAATTCTTAAAAGAGCATCCTATGCAAGTGTCTGTCGGAACATCACACTTTTTACTTGAGTGTCCATTCATAAAATATCCACTTGTATATCACTAAGTAAAACACTTCTCACTCACCACCTAAAATTTTCATATATTCACATCTTGTTTTTACTTTTTCCTCTTATTATGCCTTTTTTCCCCCCAACTCTTTGTACCAATTTGCTCTGGAAATTATAGTACCTTAAAATCTGCAAAGAGACTCACCACTGGCAGTTTTAGTGGTCATTCTCCTTGAACCTTCAGTTTTAATGGCTTTTTTTTCTGAAGAGACTGCTATAGATGTTATATAATAAAGGGAAAATACAAGTTAACCGTTATCCTGTTGCCAAAGTAAAAGGAACTAATATAATAAACATGAAATGTATACCAGTGTTGCATGAGAGAAGTACTACTTAATCCCAGCTTCTGCAATATTTTTGTGTTTTGGGTTTCATTTCTTGTACTCTTTGATCTGAAAAGTTGAACTGATAGTGACCACAGCATCTAGCTTCATGAGTACTGAGGTGAGAGAAGTTGAAGAGTTCAAGAAGTTTTAGAGCTATTATTCCCCCAATGATGATTGTAATACAGAAGCAGTACATGATGACATGGTGTTCTCCAGGTACTTTCTTGGGATGAATGCTGTGGCTTTTTGACTCCTTTTTTTTTTTCTCTGAAAAAAATACCTTTTTCAATTTCATTAACCTCCTGCTCCTCAACCATTCTATAGCCCAGTATTATATATTGAGGTACATACAAAGGTCTCTGCAAGTATATAAGCCTAAGCTGTATTTGTGCATATATAAATGTACTTGAGGAAAGGGAGCAGTATTGTCAGGAATTCAGGCATCATTTAGCGCTATTGTGCACAAATAGGCAAACTTCAAGGACTGTACCTCTGACCTTTGAATAAAAAGGGAATTCATTATGGTTAGTTACCATGATTTTCAGAAAAGAATGGTGCTATTTCAGTTACAGTTATTAAATGCTGTAGTGATTTATTTTGTTAGAATACATAACCCCCTAAAAAAAAAGAAAAAGAAATCTTTTGTCATTTGGCATATCTGCAAATGCCAGTGACTGTACTTTCTTAGCACAAGAAGATCCAAGAAGATTCCCATAAAGAAGATATCCCTGAATCTAATGATTTCTTTGCATAAGAAATTGCTCTTTTCGTTGTGTGTGTGTGAGGATAGAGGTTTTTAATTCAACTCCTTGTGTGTAAAACTGTAAATTCAGAAGAATTTGTATACTAAACACAATATTTAAAGACTTAGAATTGTTCTTGATACTTGCAATAATGCAAAGATCAAGCTACTAACAGGCAGCACAACTCTTTTGCTTGGGCTACATGGTGCAAGACTTAATTGTCGCACAGCACAGGGACACAGAAGCAGAGTGAGAGATGCCTGCCAGTCTGAACCCATCATTTTTTTCCCCCAGATTTTTCAGTGGCAGATTTAGCTTAACAAGTTTGACGTGGTTATAAATCTTAAAGATATATATATGTATATATGTATATAAAATGCCATAATTTCTGATTTATAAAAAGACGTAATACTGATCTTGGACTCCAGGTTGTTTTACACCACTTACTTCAGGGAATTGCTGCTTATATATGTATATGTATTATATATATGTATGCACCTGTGAAAGTGAGTCAGGCTTGGGTGTTCAGCAGTTTTAAGAGCAGAGTCTAAAATGAGTCAGACTGAAATTTGACTAGTTCTTATATTTACTTGTCAAAACATTGTATTATAATACAAAGCTTGCAAGAATACTTTCTACATGTGTAGAATGTGCTTTTCTTTTTTATGAATTTTCAGAGAAGTGTGTAAAAAAAGATGGACAGAGTCATCTCATTTTTTTCTTTAGATCAGAAAATGTAATATTTTGTTTTAGCATTTTAATAGACCAATTATTCTTTTGTTTTGAAATATAATTTTCAAGTGAATTAACTGCTTGTGACGGGTGCTGTTTTGACAGTCTGGAGAATGAAGTCCTTTCTTTCAGCAAATCTCATAAAACTGTCAGTTAGAGTTTTTTCTAGCATCCTTGGGAGTTACAGCTTTGCTTCTGAGTGACCGTTTCTAAAAGTAAAAGGACAGTAGTGGTTCCGGACCAGTTTTTCTGCTGAGGTCAGTTCTTGTCTGGTAGGATGATTGATGTTCCTTTGCTTTGAACTAAGTTGAGATTGCCGCCTCATTTCTTGTCCCTGAAGAGCATGAAGGTAAGAACTGTTGACCTGGATGAGGTCTTCAAGCAGAGGGTGTATATTGAGACAGCATTCCCCTGACCTTTATAAAAAAATATAGCAAAGGAATTTTATTGCAACTGGAAGCTAAAGCACTAAATAAACCATGTTTTGTCATTCTTTTCCATTTGTGGCTGTTATTAGACTGTGTACAGAGATTTAGTGCAATCTTGTTTAATAACATGATTGAAAAAAAAGCAAGAAATAGCTACACACTCATTAGAAATAAAATCAATTATTACTTTTAAAAACTACCTGCTTTCAATTAAACAGGAAATTATCTAACCGGTTACTTAATTTGCTCTGGCTGGCAGCCTCTCAACTGCTTTATGCTGAGTGGAGCATGAAATTAAATATGTAACAACTATCCTAATGGTTATGTTTTTAGAAAACCACCATTTAGAAATGGCAGCATTCTACACAGTATCAAAAGAAATAATGTCATTGAAAAAATGACTGTTGCTTCAATGCATATGATATCTATAAGAAATCTACTTCATTTTAGAATCACTCTGTGATTAATAACAAAACCATCTTTGTTTGAGCTGATGCAGATCTGTGCTGGAGAGCCAGGATATTTTGTTCAGGTGGTTGTTTCTCTTTTTGCTAATCTCTAGCTGCCGAAGGGGTTATTCTGCACCCCATGAGCACGTGTATGGTTTATGCTATATATTTTTATAAAATTATTGGTGGAATCTTAAAGGATATTTTAAATTTCTCATTGATGCTATTTACTGCATTTTTCATCTGTATCCCACATGGAACCATTCCTTTTCTTGGTGCTTGGGAGAGATCTTGAGAAGGGAATGTGGCAGGTACTTGCCTGAATTTCCAAGGTACACTCTCGGAGTCCAATACTGGCTTGCATACAGGCTTTAAAAAATAGGGTCTCTGATGCAGAATGCTTCTGATTGTGCCTTTGGAGCGAGATCAAGCCTTAATTATGAACACAGTTTAGATTTGTAGATGTGTATGAATCATCTAGTTCCTTGTGCATGTTAGTCAAAAAACAAACCAAACAAAAAAAAAAAAGCTGTAAAAATGGCAGAACAATCCACATACTTGCACTATTGAAAGCTGGCTATACTGCCATCTCCAAAAGTATATTTTGATTTGAATGTAAAGTCTGCTTTCATTAATTAGGTGACAAAATCCATATGTACTCATAGATTTCACTGTATTTATCACTTCCATTTTTTTTTCCAGATCTATTTAACAATACAGAAATAATTTGTACTCTGAAAATAATTTGGAGTGAGTCTTTTTGAAATACACAAGCATGCCAAACAGATAAACGTATTGCAAAGCTTCTCCTCCACTGTAAAAATATGTAAGAAAAAGATTCCAGCGCCACAATTATGATCTGAGATGCAGGAACTCGTCACGTTGCCTTATGCCTGAGTATAAACCATTGTGTTCTCCAGTTGAGTTCTAATGCTATCTGGCTCTCAGAGAAGATAGGTGTCCTCTTACAGATTGCTTGACAAGTGGTTTTCAGTTCCCTATGAACCTGTGAATTTGAGCCACCGAAGGAGTAAATGCATTAGTCCGCCTGGAGTCCTGACTGAAAGACGTTCATTGTTTGCCACAACTTTCCGAAGTCCTTTGAAACTCGGTAGAAAGTGCCAGTTTTTCCACAGAGGGAGCCCCCAAAGGGAACACCCTCGTGTTGCAGAGGAGGCTGTTTCTGTGGCAGCAGCTCTCTGCCTCTGGGAAAACGCTTGGCATGGTTAGCTGGCCTTTGCAAGGAGCTTCTGTTTGGTTTTGGTTTTTAGGAGGGATGGATGTCCCAAAATAACCAAAATAATAAAAGCGAGCTCCAATTAACTCTGATCAGAACTTGAAAAGCTCTGACATTTCGTTCTTATTAAGACCCCTTTGCCCCTCTCTGGCATGTAATTTGCAAGCAGGCCCCAAATCTTCGAGAATATAAGCAGACTCTTCTGTCCCGGCGACCCATTCGGTGAAGAAAACGGCAGAAATGAAAACAACCCGAGGAAATGAACTCAGATATTCCAACTGCTTCGCATAAATCACCCCGACTTTCTCAGGCTTCCCGCGGCACAGGCTCAGGGGGAGTCACCGTTCCTTGCCGCGGCCGCGGGCATCGGTTTTTCTCGTGCCGTAGCTTGCAACGAGCGGCAACGAGCCGCCACGCCAGCCGCTCTCCCACTACGCCACCGGCTGCAGAGGCCCCACGGTCCCACCAGGGGTTTAGCCAGCCATGACCAGCAGCGCCTTCTTCTTCGGCGTGGGAGCTAATGCAAACAAATGCAGGCGCTAGTGGGGATGGCAGGGTAGGAACATCCCTCAAAAATGTCCCGCGGAGCCAGGAGTCACGCGCTTAAGTTTCAGAAACATATAAACGTTACACGACTCTCAAATCCGCCTTTACCGATGGAAAATATTTGTACATCAAGCAAGACAATTTCACAACTTAAAAATGTATTTTCCTGTTAGATTAATCTTTTCATATGCTAACCACGTTACAAGGAAACATTTTCGTAGTCTCCACTATATGAATGTGCCTGAAAGCTTCCTTGTTATTTTATAGTTACAGCATTTCAAATGTATCCCTTTTTGACATGGTTAGGCAGTCTGCCAGTTTTACCACTAAATTATAGCAGAGAAAACCCTCAGTCGAATTTGATTATTCTTCCTTCTCCCCGCGAGTCAGGCAAAGCAAATTTATGTTCAAAATACAAGTTGCTTCTAGAGAACTGTATGTAGATCCATATTTATAGTGTTAAAAATGCATGTGAGTTTTGTAGTTGAAAGTACAGCTAATTTGTAGTGTTGCTTTGTATTACTGATGTATTTTGTTCAGTCTTGTCACTATCATCTGTATCATGACTGAAAATGGTGAAAATGGTGATGGTGAAAAGATCTTTCCCTTTTCTATTAATAAGCAATTATATTAATGAAGTAACTGTTTAGGAAAGGGCTAATCTCAGCCAATTGTAAGCGTTTAGATATGGGGCCCAGTTTAGAAATGTGTTATCTATATGCTGCTCTTTTAGAGGAAATGCTGCATATAACTGACTCCTGCGTGGGCACTGGGTGTCAGGTGGCCTAGGACTGATTTCTCCAGATCAGGGATTTAGTTCCTGCACATTGTGACTCCTCTCTGACCAACAGGTTGGGCTCCCTTTTTGTAACAATCAGAGCAGAGAGGGAAGAAGAGATGGGGCAGGCCTGGTTTCCACCCAGCTGGAATATGGGATGAAACCTCAGCGGAAACTGAGAGTTCAACAACATCCTCATGTGAACATAGCATCATCCGAAGATTTTCAGATGGGCTGAATTGCCCCTTATGCTCATTGTTTGCTCTGGACTAAAAGAGGTCTTATTATGCCCTAGCACTTGTTCTCTCTTAGCTGCTAGCTCAAATTCATATGTGGGCTCGTTGGCGAATTATAGGTGCTAGTGACCAAAAAACCCTTCACAGGTTTTCAAAAGACTGTGGACAGTGGGTTGAGCTTTCCATCTGCTATGGACTTTGTAGTCATTTGCATGAGCAATTCACTCAGGGTACAGTCATTATAATAACGACATGAGAATGAGTTTGCTTATGCTATAGTTTTCACTAAGTAACACTTATAGTGAAACATTTAGCAACACATTTATAGCATTTAAGGACAGAAAAGACCACTGTGAGTTACTGTTAAATAACGTGCACCAAGGAAGGCTTTCAATCTATACAGAAGGCCATTCGGATGACCTTTTCAGCTGAAGCATATGTTTTACAAAAGAAATAAATATGAAAGTTATGGTGGATATAACTGCTTGTAAAGGCCCCATTCTGCGAGGCAAGCACAGGCAGCAATCTCCTGTATTCTGTAAATCTCCTGTGTGGAAACAGAAAGATTCAAAATCTGGCGTTTAATCCAACGCATTTCAGAAGAGCTCTTTGAAAAACAAGCTCTTGTTGCTGCTTGTAACGTATGCTTTTGGTATTCAAGTGATCTGAAACATCTATTCATCCTTCCATCTCCCACTGTCAGGAGTTAAATGAGTAACTTTAATGAATATAACGATTTAATTGTTTACTATATATAGCTGTGACATTAAACAAATCTTTAAAATCTTATGTGCGAGAATGCACCTAATAATTAACAGAGTTTAATAAATGTAACCATGATGTATGTGATTCAGTTAATTAGAGAAAAAAGTTCTGTTAAACATGAGTAGTTGATGGAATGGAATTTTATCAGGATTAGCTTGCGTGTCAGGTTAAAAGAAAATAGTGTAGGAGGAAGATTTTTTTCTTGAAATAAAAATCATGAAAATCCGTGGTGGATTTTCAAGTTTAAAGAGAGTTTTACTTTGTCTTAGAAAACATTGCCAAGACATCAGGTGGTTGTATGAATGGTAAAAACAGGTTTGTTTCTCAGAGTCTAGTGAGTCAACAAGCCACTCTACCCTAATTATTCTGTGTGTAGAAGTAGTGCATATAGCAAAGTAAGGATTATTTACTCATTCTTTGTAAACAGCTTTTATAACGGCCAAGTCAAAGACCCTCTGCATTGGTCTGTACACTCCGATTATTATCATGAGCTTCCATTCTGACTAAGAGCCTGTTCCAAAGTCAACGGAAGTTGCTGAAAATACTGTTACATCTAAAATGGCATAAGGATCTGAGCAAGCTATTATGAAATTAAATAGTCTCCCTCTGTTTAAAACCCTTTTCTTGACATTTCTGATAATGTTGACAGCGCCCTGCTCTTTGGGGAACTTTCATTGAGCAAATAGTGATTTTAAATCTAAACTTCTAAATGGGTGATTGTTACTGCTCTGAATGATAAAAAGGTGTCCAGTCGGTACGTAAGAAAAATATGACCCTGTCGGAAGAAGGAGCACAGAAGCGTTGTGTATGATTACAGATTTATCTAAGTAGGGCGGCACAACACCCTTTTAACTTATGATTTGTATCCAAATAAAACAATGTAATTGATTAAATTTTTATCACCATGCATCATTGGTAAATGTTCCCTCAAAGGGTCTGTATTTTGGATTGAAATAATCACTTATGCTCTTAAAATAGAACCTCTATGGGGAGTGATTTAGCGTCCCCTAACAGCCCAGTTCTGTAAGCATTTATTCACAAAGAAGTTTCCATTGAAATAAATGGGATTGTTCATGGGATGTAAGTTAGAATGGCTCTTACCTGTAAGAGTTTTCACAAGGACATGAGGACATAATTTATTGATCCACTTAAAAAAATGTCAGCGCCCCACAAGCCTCATGACCTGAGCAATTCTAATATACTGGAAAGTGAGAGAATGAAATAGAAAAGTAATCCGTTTCTGCTCCTGCTGTGAGACCATGATAAAAAAAATGACACTGCGGGAGAAGGGAGAGTTTCTCGCTGAAGATACAGTCAAGCTAGATAATCTTCAGAGTGCTTAATGTACTTGTATGTCATGTTTCAAAGCAGGGGAACTCACAGCAGATATGAACCAAAGAATATTACTTGTAGCAGGGTATGTTCTGATCTGTCGCAGTCTTTTGCTGCAACAAAATTAAGCGTCAAGGTTGTGTCCTTACCACAATGTTAACCCCAGTGCACAGACTCTCCGATCATCCCCTGCCAACATGCCGGTTTGAGACTGGACTGAACAAGCTCCTTCCCTGCACGAGGAAACTGAGGGCTTGGGTGGACTGACCCTCCTTTGAGCCCTGCTCTTAACCAGGCAAGAGCATATAGTGGCTCCAATGTGCATTTCCAGGATTCCCTGTGCCTCTCACGCTGGGGCACGGCGTGCGAGGATGACTGTGGTCCTTATCCTTCTCAGACATCTGCTTGGTCCTTTCTTGTGTTTGAAACAGCACTAATAAGGATGCCAGCCCCGTTACATGTTCCAGAACTACAAAGGAAAGAGCCCCCAGGAGTCTAATAACAGTGGGATTACAAACAGATTGCTATAATTCCACAAAGCATACAAGCTATAAATATTACTTGCTTATTGTAAAGGAAAAATATGAAAGGCGGTCACAAGGCAAATATTTATTTTCTTTCTATTTACATGTATTTTTCCCTCCTTTTACAACCTTAACATGATAATAATCTAAATAGCTTGACCTATAGCATAGAGATACATGTGTAGAGACAGGAATCAAAATATTCACTGTATTCCAGGATCTTCACTGGTGGATCATCCCTTGCTACTTATGATTAAGCAATAAAAAGAAAGGTAGAGGGTATTTCCTGGGGATTAATAACTGTTAGGGAGGAGTTAATGGCCTGAGGTGCAGCTGAGGGCCATTAACCCCAGCTGGTCATTAATCCTCATTAAAAATCTGTGTAACTCAGTTCACCAAACACAATAAAGGACAAACTGATGCTTTATGCACCTTTGTGATTCCCTCTCTTTGTTTAACTCTTTAAATGAGTTTTCTTTTAATTTATGTTACTTCTTTTGAGGGTAAATTTTGCTCTCTGTTATACTAGAAGAGTTTCTCTTTAAGGTTTATCAGAGTGGCACCTGTGTAAAAGCTATGTGGTTTGGAGCTTTAGGTGCTAGAAGGAGTCTGTAGTACTAACAGGCATTTTAAAGAGTGAAAAATACAACATTTTTGTTATTCTAGCACCAAAATAAATGAAAAAAAAGAGGTAAGTAACAAACCTCCCAGGATACTGTTTTGAAAGATTTGATTTTGCTTTATTTATTTATTTTTAAAACCCTTGAGCCACAATGTTGTCGGTTGTTGCTGTGACTGACGGGAAAATTTTTAAGGGGAGAACATGTTGTTCTTCCAGTTTTGAAGTTATTATGTTGTGGGTGTTTTTTATTGTGGTTCTAAAAATTGTTCTTCTCCAATGGTAGCGTTCTGACAAATGAAAGGCCTTCTAATTCTACATGTCGTATATGTAGACTTGAAAAGACAGGTACTGGAATTTTTCTTTTTTCTCTTTTTTTTTTTCTTCCATGTCAGCTAATGAACATTAAGAATACTTGCTTTTCATAACTAATCTGAGGGTTAGTTTGGTTTTGAAATCACATTGTTCTGTTACGCTAGCCATTCTAGAGAAAGTTGACCACATACTAGGGAGAGAGTAGAACTCTCAGCATGGTATTTAATATATAATTTTTTTGATATTCCATCGTTTCTGGTTCTTCCAAGCTCTGATTAATGTAGTAAAACATGGAAATATCTCGATATATGAGAGATGAGAGGTCTAAATGCATGAAACGGGGAATGCACGGGATATACTACCTTTGAGGCACAAACTCTATGGGAGAGAGCTCAGCTGGAGTAGCAGGTCTTTGAGTGTGATTCTGAAAGTGATGCAACCCTGTTTTTTTTCAGCAATAAATATGGTCATTGTCCATTGCTGTCTAAGGTTTCAAGCCTATGAGAGGCTTGAAAGCCCTATGAAAGGTACTAGTTTATTTCCCCACAGCCTTTCCTTCATTTATCATTTATTGGTCCATATTTTGAGGAGGAAGTCACTTATATTTTGTCTTTATTTTGATGCAGCTATGTCGTGACCTTCAGCCTCTTTCACATCCCTTGAAAGGCCTTCCTCTTAGTTGATCTCCCAGTGACTTGTCACCTTTGCAGCATCAAATTTTCTTTCTTTTTTCACTTTCTCTCTGGCAAATCCCTGGGCTTCTGCAAAAGTCTTCATCTTAAGACCACAACCTCTTATGTTTTGTGTTGCTTTCAGTTTTAAAATGGCTATAGCCACCAAGTCTTGAGGTTTTTTCCTTCTCACCCTAAGTCTTGGCTTGAAGCAGGAAGTGTTTGACTTGGCTTATGGCCTAAAGGCTTCTGTGGGTTTTTTCTTCTTCCTGTTTTCTTTTCTGTTTTTTATTTTCAATATTTATTTTAATTATGATACTTTTTAAATATTCACCCTGTTGCTGAGTGCCATGAATTTACTGCAAAACCTTCTTTAAAAGTAGAAATATTTATCCCTCAAGCATGAAACACATATTCAGAGCTGACTTATGGCTTATCATCGTCTACCTTTCCTGTCTTGTTATCTCTTCCTTTATAGCAATTGTAAGAATGCTTTCTATAGCCTGTGTGTCTTCACGCTGAGTCAGTCTTGTGCTTTGTGCTCTGATTAGAAAATGTTGATGTCATTATGGATTTCTGCCTTGTATTCCCCTGTTCCTCTTCCCCTCAACTGAAGCCTTCAAGTCAGCAAGAGGCGAAGCACCACGTTAAGACCGTGGTACTTGCTGGTTTCTTGCGCTATCTTGGTGCTGTTGCTGAGAAACTCTGGCGTCAGTGGCAATACTCTAGATTTATGCTTATATGAGCAAGGAGGGAAACAGCACCAATATGCTTTTGTCTAGCTGAATGTTTCAACATGATATTTCATTGCCCCAGACAAGCTCAAATATCGCTACTTGTTGTAGTGTAAATGTATTTCAAATTTCTTGGAGTACATATGGCTCTGCTCTACTTTGTTTTCAGTACTTGTGATGCTGCCTTTAATTCCATCGAGTTGAAGAGCTGTACAGCAGTTACGTGAATGCTTTCCCTCCACCCCTAGTTTCAATAATAGTGAATCTTGTTGGCCATCTTAAAACTATATGATTCACTATGCATTAGTTAAATGGGTGACGTACCCTAGCTTTTCCTTAACCCCCAAATAATGTTAGTGGGTTTCCTGGACTTCCAGCTGTATGTAATGACAATTCTTGTACTTGGTAGTGCTGACCTGAATAGAGGGGAACAGCATATCTGTAACGTGACTCCTCATCAGATCCTGCCCAGCACAGAAAAAACAGCGTGCAGAAAATCCCAGCCTGAGGTGAACTACTATGGAGTGTGGCCTGGCATTTAAAGACAGTAATCAAATGTGACTGGACATTGTTGGAAAGTTACCTTGTCGAGCCCAGGGCGTTTTCTTTGCAGGGCTTTGGGTTCGGTGGCACTTAGGTTCAGCAGGATGCAAGGCAGACCTCTGTGAACTGCCCTGCGTTTAGGGCCAGGAGTGGTGACCTTGCAGTTTTGTTTCTGATCCAGCTAAGGATGTTATCGGTCCTATAACAATCTGTTTGTTAAGACTCCAAAGTTTATTTATCCCTGCTTTAAGCTCTGGGGTTGGATAGTTAGAAGTTACTTTCTGCTTCTACACCTTAACTAAATAGCAAGTGCTTTCTATCATTTCTTGCCTAAATCCAATGGTTTTTGCATAATAAAGGAGTTTGGAGACCCTGAGAGGCCTGGCTGAAGCTAAGGCTCTTGGAGGTGGGATGTGGAGGGAGGGTTTGGATCTGGCACAGCTGGGTGGTATTCCCAAGGCCTGTGTTTCTGAAGTGGTGTCTCTAGTGGGACTGCCTGAAAGCTCTGGGGAGATACTGCGAGCCCCTGTAGCTGGTCACAAAAACTGGCAAGAAGAAATGTTTCAATAGGGAAAGGAAAATTAACAAGACTTAATTTTATTTCAACTCTGTGGATGGCTGTATGTGTTTATTGGGTAACGCGACTTAAATTTTCCTTAATTTTACTGCTTGTAGAAAGGTTGGTACTTTGAGATTTTAGTCTCACTTGGGCCAAAATCCAGTATTTACTGTGAATGGGAAACACGTCTTTTCAGCTGCTCTGTATATAGTTCAGTGACAGAAAGGAGAACACACGAGTGACTTTTCTTTTCTATGAGTTTCAGGGATGTCACTGGAAAAACTTTTTCATATTACGTTTATGGAGCTTTGGATAAAGTTTTCCTACATCCCAGAGAGAGATAAAAAGAGAGTGAGTCTGATGTGTTTGGCAGAAAATTTCTGTTAGATGCATATGGGATAACCTTGATGTGATATATTTTAAAGTTAGGGATGCTGGAGGTGGAGCCATTTCCTGCTGGTAGCAATGGGGAAACTTCTCTGTAGGATTCAGTAGTAGATGCAAGAAAAACATATGTTTAAAACAAACTTAGAGGAGAGAGCGCTAGGATTGCTGCATGCATTGCAGCAGGTAGCTTCAAAAAGAAGTGTTATTTGGCTATGATGGTAACTAGTCCAAAAGCAGGTTTTCAGTGTGTGTGTTTGTGGGTGTTTTTTTTTTTTTTTTTGGGAATGCCTTATGGCATGCAACTAACCTGACATTGCTTTATGCCTTAAAAACATATTTCTCCTATGATGTTTCTTGAAAAAAAATACAGACTCTGTTCTAACCTATTTCAGCATAAATCCAGAGCCCGTAGAAGTCAGGGAGTTACTGTCATGTGAAACTAGCTGGAGATCAAAACAAGGTCCAAAATGGTGTAAATATTAGAAGACATTAATGTATTTTGATTATAATTCCAGTCACTGGTTATAAGCCTCATGAAATGAACCACCTCATTTACAATGCATACCATGGGACACCATCTAATTTGGTGACAAGGATAGAGTCTAGCAAAGATTCAATAGAAGTATATGCATAAATTACTGTGTTGTCATCTAATTAAATGTATTTTCTAAATCCTTGTTATTTAATATACCTGTTATTATTAAATTGAATTTTTATGCCTTCAGAATATTCTGGTAAATAAATGCCCTTTTCTCTGTAGTCTATGCAAGGTTAGCATTTATTTTAAAGTGTTGTTTTTTCTTTTTGTGAGAAAGATAAGAAAATCAACATTCACTGTTATCACTCCCCAGTTTTGAAACAACGAGGTGAGGGCTATCCTTGGGAAGTAATTGATATTCCTGTACAGGTTGAAACTGATATACAGGCAGATAAGCAGAATGCTTCTGCTCCGTACACTAGCTGCAAAAAAACCAAGTCAATGATTATTTAATATTGTCTCCAGTTTGAGACCAGATCTTTGACCACTTGAACCATTTAAGTGGTTTACCTGGTCTGCTCTACAAGCCCTGGGCCTATGTAAATTTTAGTTATGTAAGGAGAATAGGAAAGTATGAAAGTGATGCCATGTAAATTAAGTGTTGTCTACTAAATGATTGCAAGGATAGATATATGCATATAGGCTCAGTTGCACATGATCGTTTTGCATTAAAATGGCATCTGTACCTAGGATAACATGCACTAAAATTGCATTGTTTATCTAGCTGAGCTTGTTAGCAGTTTCACAGTCTGATGGAGGAACTTGTAATGAAACCTGGTTTCCACAGGTCACTATTGTATCATCATGACTAGTCAGAGAACATAAGGAGCACTTGAATATCATTGGAGGTAGTATAGTAAAAGTTGTCTGACGTAAATGCAGTAAAAGTACCGTTCTATGAAAGGCTTATTTACTAGGCTTTTGAAATTAGTTCTGGTTTGAAATTTCATTTGGATAAAATGACATGTGTTAGATCTCTCCTTCTGTGTAGTCTTGATCGTATGAAAAAAGAAAAAGAACAAAAATACTGAGGGAAATAGTGCCATCATCTATTTTTAATGGAGTTTCCTGCATTATTCTGGAATTCTCTTTATTCTGTAACTGTGAGTTCCAAAGTGGATTGTGCTGTCATTTCAGAACAGATACCTTGCCATGAGGAAGTTCACCTTCCTCCTCTTTGCAGGAGAGTGTATCAGAGGAGCTGAACTTCCAGTGTTCAACTTGAAGCCCAAAGGAAATAAGACTGGGACACCCTCTCTTCTTTGGGATGAAGGTACCCATCTGCTGAAGTGACCTGAAGTCTCCAGAGATCTGGAACTCATTGGGCACTCAGGCCTGGGATATTGTGGGGAGACATCTGAGGAGAGAGCCCCCCTGGGTGTGGCTACTGGGTTTTGGAGGCAAGAGTGGCAGGCCGAGGTATTTCTGTCAGTGAATGCTTGGGAAGGAGCAAATGGGTGTTGTAGGTCAACACCTGATAGTGCAGTTTGTATTGTTGACAAGGATTTGGCTTTTGCAGTTGTGCAAGGATCTGAAGATTGAAGACTGCTGGGAAAAGATGACTAAGTGAGTTAAAGGAATCTCTTTATTTTGAACAAAGGCCATTCTTTATCGTTTTTGAAGTGTCACGGGAATGGGACAGAGCCTCAATGACTAGCGAAAGGCAGAAGTTGTGCCTATCCTCAGAAACGAGCAAAAAGGCAACCCAGGTAACTCCAGAGTGATCTGCCCTGCCTCCCTTTGCTCTGTGGGAAACTCAGGGAGGGAGTCCTGTTGGAACACGCTTCTGAGCACATAAAGGAACAGTCAGCAGGCATTGACCAGGGGTAAATCCTGCCTGACCAACCTGGTTGCCTTCTGTGATGAAATGTCTGCCTTTGTGAGCAAAAGGAGAGTAGAAAATATCATTTACCTGCAGTTTAGCATGGCTTTGGCGCTGTCCTTCATGCTGTTCATGTAACCAAGCTAGGATGTTGCAGCCTGGATGGATGCACAGATAGATGACTGAAAACTAGCTGGATGGTTGAGTACAGAGGGCTGTGGTTAATGAGTTGTACTCCAGAGGCAAAGAGCATGCAGAATGTCACAGGAGTCTGTGCTGGGACGTGTCCTGTTTGGCATCTTTATTAGTGACTTGGAGGAGATGGCAGAGTGCATGCTCATTAAGTTTGCAGCTGGCCTCAAATTTGGGTGAGTGAGAGGAGGGTGAAAGAGAAGGGCTGTCCATAATATCTGAGAACAGAGCTCTGTCCTCAAGGAATCTCGAGGAACTTAGCCTAGCTGAAGCCTGACAGGAACCTCATAAAAATTCAACAAGGACCTGTTGCTGTCCCTGGCATGGGCTAGGGACTGACAAGCTGGGGAGCAGCCTTGTAGGAGAAGTAGTGGGGGAATCTTGCAAGTGGCCTCTTCCCACCTCAAAATTGTAGATAAAATGTTTGCATATAAGGGATGTAGCTATCATGTTAGTAATATCTAAAAAAATAAACTCTGTCCTCCCAAATTACCCAGTAATCCTGTAGAAGGTACTGTATCAAGAAATGTTTAATTATATATATATAAATAGAATGTAAATCTGTGACTGAGCAATGTTTTCTAGTGTATCAAACAAATTTTTGTTTCATCATACATTTCACTGTGATGTTATGATGTGCGTAACAGGGAACATGATAATCAAATAAAGATAAACCTGGATGTTACTGCAGTTACACAAATTAATAGTTCATTCTTTTTTACTTGCAGGTAGGTGGCCTCTTGCAGGTAGGTGGCCTCTTGCAGGTAGGTGGCCTCTTGCAGGTAGGTGGCCGCTTGCAGGTAGGTGGCCTCTTGCAGGTAGGTGGCCTCTTGCAGGTAGGTGGCCTCTTGCAGGTAGGTGGCC
>PTEX01000110.1:1776051-1856659 GCA_003342815.1 Eudromia elegans
CTCTTGCAGGTAGGTGGCCTCTTGCAGGTAGGTGGCCTCTTGCAGGTAGGTGGCCTCTTGCAGGTAGGTGGCCTCTTGCAGGTAGGTGGCCTCTTTTTCCAGGGAACATTGCTAGTCGAATCTCTAAGTTGGGTTTGAGTTTCTGAGGTTTTATGGAAGGGATTGGTATGTATGGAAGAGAAATTTAGTTGCCTGGATGGCTCTGATTTTGGAGGGAGTAGTTTTGGAATGTAGAATGACATTCTTGTTTTTGTAGCTTCTTTCATGACCTTTAGGAGAACCTCTTGCGCTTCTTAAGATCCTTACCAGAGCGACAGATCTTCCTTTCAAATTTTTCAGGAATTGTTCTGTGCTGCCTTTAATATATAGCAGAGTCTAAAACTAAGTGATCTAGGCACTTAACACCTGTCTTTGAGTAACACTGGTATCATCAACTTTCCAGCTGTCTGGAACTCTGATCTCTAAGGGGTTTTTGTTGTTGTTTGGTTTTGGGTTTTTTGTTTTTGGGGGGTGGGGTGGGGGGAACTGCACGGGATTCCAGTTAAGTATCTTGAGATCAGTACATGGGTGGCCAAGCTAATCAAGACAGAGGTTTATTTGATTTTCCTTTCGTTGTAGGTCTCTGTGGTTTGAGGCAAACTTCTTACTTTCCCTGTGACCTATGCGGATGCTTTTGAGGCATCAAATGACTTTTGAAGTTTGCCAGAGGGGATGATTTCTAGCAGAATTTGACATTTAAAACCTTTGAAATGAGACGCTGAGGACCAGCCCTGCAATGATGTGTGCTGAACACAGGCCGTGAATTCTTTGGAATTTAGGAACCTGAATTTTGCTGGAGAGCAGCGATGTCTTTGAGCCGCCTGTTGAATTGATGAGTGTCTGTGTGAGAGCGCTAAGAATCTTCTTTCAAGTCTTCATCATGTCAACTCAAAGTAGCGCAGTGCTGTGTGGAGAGGCCTGAGCTCCTTTTGGGGAGGAGGCCTAGAGTATTGGAAGCTTTAGAGCTGCATTAATACAATGTCACGCTATGGCGGATCAGCCTACCTAGGCAAAGGCAGGTCCAAAACGACAGCCTTGTGCCAGGCTTGAGTTGCTTGATGAGAGAAGGTCTGTGGCTGCCAACGGAGGCTGAGCCAGGAGGCTGCACGAGAGTTTTTAAACCCAGAAGCCTTGCGACGTACCGCGTGGAGCTGTGGTGCAGCTCTGTGGCCTTTGTGCTGCTTCCAAACGGGACGGGCCAGAAGCGGATGGGTCAAAGTTCTGCTTCGTCATCCGGGCTTGGGAAATAAGATGAACTGACAGCGCTGGGACTTGACGCGTGTTTCTCACCGCTGAGTGCGTGAACTGGAATGCCAGCTCTGTGAATCCTTCGTGCTCTATGGGCTGCTCTGGGCAAATCTGACTTGGTGGCAAACTGGGTAAAATAATGGCGGCCCCCCGGGCACCATATGCATGTGAAAATGTTGGGTTTTAAGGCCAGCAGGAGGCAGTGAACACCTGTAGATCATCTCTTCATTGTTACTGATTTTTTTCTCCCAAGGGGATGATGTCAATGGATCTTGTCCTTTTAATCAGCTTTTTACAATACTGTATTGCAGGATTTTAGTATGGCTAAAAGCACAGGAAGAATAGTAAGGTTCAGTGTGTATTAAACACTTTTTTGACTAGAAATATGGTCAAGTTTTGCCTAAAGCAGCACATACATCTGTGTTCACCTTTACACTGGGTATGCAAGTGTGCATTGGCATATCGATGTTTGTGCAGAGTCCACACCTCATGTTTTGAGGGAGTCTTTTGATTAGTGAAAAGTTCATAATGGTCTAAAGTAGAAAAACATGGATTTGCGGTTTCACTAGCATGTTGTATGTACTGGAGATGGTAAGAACAATATTATAATTGCAGATATTATTTTTTTCTTTTTTTCTTCTGGGAAAGGAGGAGGAGGATGGACCATGAGTAAATTCAGAGGGCTAAGATCTGTCTTTAAGGTGTTTATGGCAGAGTTCATATCAATAAATAAAAGGTGCAGAGTCTTTTTTAAGAAATGTAGAATATTTGTTAGGGAATTGAGGAAATCCTAACAGTGTACTGGAAGAGGGGCAAAGCTATTCTCACGTTCATAGCATAGACTTAATACTGGAGGATATCAATAGGATTCTATCATTGCTCTATCCAGATGTTTCTTCAGCAAGTTTGTAGCTTTGGGAGGAACTAATAATATGGTTTTGGAGACCTTGCCATTATGATTTAGTCTTCAATCAATCCTCTAAATACTTAAGTAAGGTGTTGCAGTGATTAATTTAGCAGATTAATGCCATAGCTCCTTGATCTGTTTTATCTGGTGTAATTTAGTGTAGCTGCTGAAAAGGGCATTCCCAGTCTCACCTATTTGCTTATTCCTGCCTCTCCCTTGTGCTCTGTTATTTGTGCTTCCTCAGTGAAACTGAGATAGTTTTCTGCCAGATGAATTTGCTAGCTAGCAGAAAACAGGAGTTCATTTTCAGCTTCATCAGCTTCTTGGTTTAGATGCTCGCAGAAATGATAAGAGCTGATGAGCCAGAGATAGTGGAAGTAAATGGTGAGAATATGGAGGAGGAAGATGGGGCTGACCCTTTAAATCAGCAGGACTGAGCAATCACAGATGAAATGAATTATGGTGTGAAACATAACAAGTAGGTAACAGCTGACACTACGCAGATCCAGAGGTGCAAAAGGTACTCATGACTAATGGAGATAAAGAAGTTTTTGATACCTGGCACACTAGGTTGCAAAATTTTACTTCAGAAGTAGAGAATTTTCTACCCATGTGAGAACACGTGACATGTCTGTCTTGATAGTCTGCACTGAGTTTAGAAATCGGAATGGCTCCAAATATTGCTACAAAAAGTGGGCACAGAGAGTATTAAGGTAACCATAAAGGGAAAGTAAAAGATTGCAGTCCTGAATCCATCCTGTAAAAAAACTTACTTTCCAGAGGACCCAACTGTAGCTTCAGCAGTTCACATTCCTAGAGAATGTTCCTTGCAATATTTTCATTTGGTAGAATATGAAGTAAGGTGCAGGAGCACTACCAGCTGATCCTAGATTATTTTTTTAAACATCCGTACTTTTGCTGATTAAGAAATAGGTTAGACTGACTTCCCTCTGAAGAAGACCTGGCAAATAACCAACACTTTATTGGGAGACTTTAAGGAACAGTACTTTCATCACACTCATTGTTTTCTAGCAGGGTTGAGGTCCTATTAACACCAAAGATACCAAGTTACTGTGCACAGAATGACGTGGTTTATTCATTTTGTTGCACCTGTGTAAGATGTGCGGCATGACAGTGGAGTGAATGTGGAGGTGCAGAGACTCATCCGAGAGAGTGTTAGGTACTTGTACACCTGTGATTTCACTTGTGCTCTCTTCAGACACTGAATTTAGTAGCTTTCAAAGAGATGAAAACCTCCCACCATCAACAAAAATCAAAACCAAACCACACCCACCAGCCATTTCCTACAGAAAGTATTTTGGATTCTGAAACTGATATGAAACTATTTATTGATTTAAATCCAAAACTGATCAGATATTAAAAAAAAAGAAAAGGAAAAATATCTGCAAGAGGATTAGGACATGGCAACCTGTTTTGAAACTATCCTATAGTTCCATTTCCTTAAGAATAGTTGTTTGACATTTCCTGTGAGTTGGGGGAAGATGCAACTAGGCAAATCCAAACTTCTAATGTCTTCCGGGGGATGATAGAAAATATCCTGTTAAAACCTGGGCCCTGAGCTCACAGGGCACTTTGATGGTGTAACATAGCTATATTTATAACTACCTCTATTGCTGTTATAACTTACTGTCAGCAGTGGCAATTCTACAGCAGAAAGACATGAAGATACCTGCTTTCTTTGGGAGTGGGTTTGAGGTCCTTAAATTCGACTTAAACTACAAATGTGTTTTAATCACTAATGCTCTTTCCTAATGCCCTGGGTCAGTGCCTCTAACAGGGTGTTCTTTTTTTAACCTTAGTAAAATTCTTTGAGAAATTTTTATACTGATATTTATATTATTTTTATATTATTATTATATTTATATTATTATATTTATATTATTTTTATACTGATTTTTATACTGATACATATGTGCTTAGTGTCTCATGATGAAGTAACGAACATCTTCAGAGTCTCTGAAAGCAAGGAACTTAAAAGAAAGCCTGTTCAAGTGTGCTGCATGCAAGGTGCTGCTTCTGTGAGATATTTAGCTTGCTGATTGTTATCCAGGCAGGACAGGCTGGAAGAGAGAGGGGAAAAATTATTTTGGAATTGTTACTGCTCTTTACTTGGAGAGACAAGTCAGTGGCGGCAGGCTGCAGCAAGGTGACATTTGGCTTTGGGTTTGCATTTCTCCCCATCTCCTTCAGGTTGTTTCAGTGCTGATTGTACCTGTTCAAGCAGTGCGAGAACTCCAGTTGCTTTGCAGGGATGCTTTCTCAGAGTAGCAAGTACTTGCTGAAATAACGAGTGCATGGCTAAAAAAATATTGCTGTGATTGATGGGATGGCTACCAAGACTCTGGTGGCCTTCAGGTAGTCCTACAGGTCACCAGAGTCTTGCATGGACCAGAGGAAGTTACTAAACTGATTTTACCCAATGGGTTGCTAACCAGAATGTGTATTCCTCTTGCTGATAGAATGGTTGGAAGTGGATCACCCAGGTAAAACTAGTTTAGTCGTGGAGTCTAATAGTCGCGCTTCCTTTTGGAGGTGGTTGTGAGACTAAAAGAGTTTTGTTTCAGGAAACAATCTGTCTGGCATGAAGTCAAAGACAGGAACATACTGAGATGTGAGGAAGCTTTCAATTTGGTTTTTTTTTTTTCTCTCTGAAAGTATCTTGCATTTTTGGCTGGGAAACTTGGCCAGATTTGTGACCGTAGACATTCACACTGGTAAAAGCAGCTAATTTTAGGGGGACAGGCTTGTTGGTGTTCTTCTCCAGCAAAATTAAAGACTAGAAAGCTCAAATCTTATATTCCTATCCCTAAAAACCTAATGCTTTAATCCCACATAAGTATGCATGGTTTGGCTTTTGCCTGTAGTTCTTAGAGAACTTCATTAGTTTTAGGTTATCATTCTTGCACATATGTCTGTAGTATCCTCTCCGAGCCTCTTGAACAGTGACTGAGTGCTTTACATTTCTCAGAGGCTGCTTGTAAGCCCTGCTATGGGTGATAGACTTTTTTCTTTCAGTCAGGAGGTGCACAGGGAGAATTTACTCAGGTTTTGCTAAGTCAATCTTAGCTGTGTAACCTGATACAAAGGGTTGCTCTGCAGTTTGACCTCTGTATTTCTGAGAGAGAAGATTAAACAGAAATTTGTTTCAACAGTCCAGCCCTGACCTCTGGGACTATCTAGAATACCTGTGGAAATATTCCTGAACCTCGATGTTGGATATCTCAGGCTCGAGATTCCTCTTTCCTAGAATTTACAGTCTGTGTTCCAGCTGCTTTTGGAGAAGGTTTAATATGCAAGCTCTAATCTTGTGTTTAGGGCTTGAACAGTTTGATTTGTACTAAAACCTGATATTTTGTAGCCAACTCATCTTCCGTAGACTAATTTCAATCAAGTGGAACTGCTGAGAACTGGCTGTTGCTCGTGTCTATAGAGAATACACTTACATGCTGTTACAAATAAACAAAACCTAGACCATTTGCAAGTTCTTGGTGTGTGGCATGCAAGCAACAGATCATTCTGTTGCCAAAGATTTTGCTGCTGAATGCTATTAGGACTTGATTTATAGGGGACTCTTCAGGTTGAACGGTATATTTTGGTGTGTTCTGGGTGGAATAGCAACCTGATCTTGCATGCTTTTCCTAAGAGCAAGTAAAAGTGAACCTGAAACATAACTTCACTTTCTCACTTACTTTCCCTTTGAAGCTATGGTGAAAGTGGTGAATATCCTTCTAGTGGGACCTGTAGTTGTAATTATTTACTCTAATAGAAAGTAGATTAGGACTGGATTTCCTTGGAGGGATAGGGGAAGAATTTAAGAGTTCACTTTTTCTGCAGTCTGGGTAGTGTCCAGCACTTGGAGCATTGGTTAAATGGTGGTCAAGCCTATTGGGAGTCTTTGTGTCATGCTCTGGTGGGGCGGTGCAGCCCTGTGCCAGGTCCGAGCTCTTGGCACTGGAGGTGGTTTGTCATCTCCAGAATCAAGGGCACAGCCAGCCTGGAACTTATTCAAGTATCTCCCCATCTGCACAACTGCTGCTGCCAACATGTTCTGTCTTTCCCCCCTCAAACTGATTCGCTTTTCTTAATGGGAAGTAATCCGTATTTCTTAAGTGTATGTTGTGTGGATGTGTTCATGTAATGGGAAAGTGCTATTACAGGCATATTAATAATAAAAGACTATAAAAATTAATAGAGAACAGAAACGATCAATTAAGAAAGATAATTAAAACTCCTTGGAGGCTACTGATGTGTACTAAACATAAATATCTTTAAGAGGTCCAGGATACTTTTTTTCAGCAAAAACATAAGTTAATATGAATTATTTTTCTTATTAAAAATGTTTGGGCAAGAAAATCCTGCTTAAATGGCAGGTTGAGTGCTGACATGTGTGCCTGTGACTTTACTGGAACCTGATAACTGCATGTAAATTTTGGAACGCCATCCATGTAGGTAAGCAGTGAACTGTAATCCATGAACCTTTGGAAAACACCCTAAACCCTAAAGGATCAGATGTGAATCTGTCCTTCGAGGCTGAGGAATGCAGGCTCTGCTGTGTTGAGTTGAAAAGGTGGTGGCCATATGTGCAAGGGGGTTCTCCTGGTCAGCATCTGCTTTACTGTTAGGAAGCTCTGCTGGCCAACGAGCACAGTGACTGTGCTTAATCCTCAGTTATTCTCACTTAACTAGAAATTCATAGGTCTCTAAAATATTATTTATTTATACTAAATACATTGATTTGCCAAGGGAGACCTGGTGTTTTCAGCTAACTTACAAGCTACAGTTGCAGTGTTTGTCAGGAGGAAAATGAGTCTGAAAATGAGAATCTGTGTTTATTTACTGGAGCTGGAGAAGAGAGGAAATTAGTAGATTCTCACCTTAGAGCAAGCGATTACTGGCCAGATGTTTCTTACCCCATGTGCCCGCTGGGGCATCTGGGGGATCCCTCGATGGAGACGGGAGAGCCAAGGTCATGGGGATCCCAGCCCCTGCTTTGGAATTGCACTTGCAGGTACCCTGTGGGGCAGGGGTGGATGGAAGTGCTGTGCCTAGGGGCTGAAGAACTGGTCAAACACAGCGAGTTCCCAGGTAACAGATGACGTGGGATTTCACAGATCCTCCAACCTGTGTGGTTTGTAGGCTGTTGCAAAGGGGAGAAGCTTCTTCCTACAGAGAATGTGAGAATACAGCAAGTAGTGGTGGTTTGCCTAGTCCAGGATTTCATCTCTGGCAACAACAAAAAAAGGATGCTGTTTATGGAGAGCATGTGAACCTGATGCTGCTTTCTGCTGCCTATTCCTCTTGTAATTCCTCTTGTAATCCATTAGCATCTGAAATTATTGTATTAGGTTACATCCCTCCCTAATCATGTAAGTATTCGACATTTAAGACTTGTTGATGACCAGAATCTTTTTTTGTGTGTGTAGTGATTATTGTATATAAGGGGAAAAAAAAAATGTTCTGGGGAGTCACGAAGAGCCTCTGAAGGATATCTTTCCCATAACTTGCTTGCCTTCAAGACCATAGCAAGGCAATATTGCAAACCCCTCATAGAACACAGCAATTTGGAATACAGTTGTTCAACCTCATTGCAAAAACAAATGTTGTTCTTGAATTTGCATAATTCATTTGATGAAATGCTTTGTGAATTGGTCCCAGTGAAGGGATGAAGCTTTCTGATGTGCCTTCATTTCAGATGTGCATCGTGTCAAGAGATTAAGCTCTTAGTAACATCCCTTCCCTTTTTTATTTTTTTTTTAACTCCTCAGCCCTCCTTGAGGGCAGAAACAAATGATCCCTGCAGGCTAATGTTCTAATAAAGCTAAATTAGAGAAGGAACAGCCAAAATCTTAGCCAAGACATCAAAGAGATGGCTGCTGAGGGAGGAACTGGCCTGTGTATCTATGAGGTGGTCAGCTACAGATACGGATTCCTTCCCCCTGCTCCCACAGCTACTGTGTGCCACTCTTCCTCTATACAAAGACAATTTGCTTTTCATGTAGTAATGAAGAACAATGTTTTAACAGACAAAGGCACTTCTAGTGTATTATTGTGCTGTCTTTTGACTAGTGCTAGATGCTGGGAAAAAATGGTAATTCACAGTGTGAATGCTTCTCTCCCAGCAATGTGGGTTGGAACCGGGTATGTACAATGTATATTGCATAAGGTACAATGGTGAACATTGTGAGAAGGAGAAAAGCCCAAATTATAGCTGTTGCTGATGGCCAAGAAACTGGTCTTTTGTATCCTTTTTTTTTTTTTTTTTAAAGATGAAGACAGCCCAAACAAAATCTAAAGTATTGTCCTCTAAAGTGCGTGTGTGGCTGGACTTAGTAACAATAACTTCATTTTTGGTGTTTGCAAATCGGTGTAAAAATACATAGTTGTGCTGCTGAAAGACCAGCGTTCCCTGTATTCTCTTGTAAGCTGATATAAGGCACAGGTGGCTTTTCATTAACTTATTTCACTCAAATATAAATATGTGGCTCGGTTCTCTTGCAGGAACTACATAATCCAAGAAACATGATTGTTACTGATTTAATGTAATCAGCGTTGTGAGGGGAGCACTCTGAGCCGGTTGTGAATGGCTCCATTCTGAGGGGATTTACACCCCATGTAAATCTGATTTAAATGGGAGAGTGGTGGAATGTGCCTTTCCTATTTAACCTATGCAAAAATCTATATTCTCCCACCTAGTTTTCTCACTGGGATGGGATGCTCAGCTGGCGCGCCCTGGGGGAGGGGAAGGCCAGGAGTCCAATAAGGACATGGAAAGTGGGGAAGGGACTATCTCAAACGGGCAAGTTTATACGTTTTGATTCAATATTCTGATATTCTTATCGAGGCTTTCCAGAGTGTGACACTGACACAAACTGCAAACAATAAGGAGAAAACAGCAAACATGTATCAATGTCTTCCCTGTTCCGCAATGATTTTTTTCCTTTTTTTTAAAGGACCAGTGTTGCTGCAGAAATAAAAAATCTGGAAAAAAAAATGAGCCATCTTAACATGTTAAAACAAATGTATTTTTTAAAAATGATTTGGGTAGTTTAAAGATATCTTTCTGGTTTAATTTATTGAACTATAGCCAGACTTATTCAATTAAGATAATACACTTCAAGGTTAACTACCATTTGCTGTTCACTTAGGCAAGCTATTGTACAGTTATGTAAATTTCATGAACAGAGACACGGCTTGAGTGTCTTAATTACAAGCAAAAAGTGTCATTTAAATATGAATAAGTGAATAGTTGCCTGTATTTCCTGTTCACATTCTGCTGTCATCTTTAAGACCAGGAGAGAACTAGCCATCTATATTGTGCTCTTAGTTTTTTGCTTCAGTCTGTAAGGAAGGGGGGGGGAAAACCACCTTGTCATATAAATACATGTAAAACAGATGATGTGGGAATGTCCCTGACTTTACAGTGGTTATTAGCCCACTGAATATTAATTTACCCAGGTCACAATGAATGGCAGGAAATATGCAGCATTTCCTGTGGATTTCTGTGCATTTCAACATGATATCTATGTTTAAATTGTACATCCTATGATTTCTGTGTAAACTCCATCAGTAGTAACCTTCTGATAAGGCTGCTATAGGCTTGTTTAGTGTGCTTCTATTTTCAGAGCTAAGATGTCTTATTAATTCCTCTCATTTATATACACACAGTTGTCTTCAAAATAGTCTGTTTCCTTACGAATTTGCAGCTGCTTTAAATTCTATTTTGTGTAACAAAGTTTTGTAGTGATGTTGCCTGGTTGTCTTTAGGACCCAGTTCCCTGTGTTGATAGTTTGGGAATTTTTTTTTTTTTTCCTCCATTGTTTTGGATTGTTTGTCTCTCTAAAAATGACCTAGAAAGAAATCTGTTGTTAATCACATATCAACGAGGGAGGGATGATTAGTTAATGAAAACCATGCCTTAGTTCTGTGGACCAAATGGCTAACTCTGGTTCTCAGTATGTACGGAGCCCCTGGAAAGACTGTTCCCATCCTTCAGTGATGTAGCTGCGGCTCTCCCCGAGGAATGAGGAGTTCACTATTCACTCTCGGCTTGCATCACCCTTTCCAACATGTTCCCACTGATACATTAAAGGAATTAATTGCTCATAATGATCTCACCATCTGTTAACAGAGGTTCATACCTACAGGCTGGTGGCATGTGGTGGTCCTATTCAGGAATCAATAGGCAATGCTGGGGGAACGCTTTCCCACATTGCCTTCCATTGCGCCCTGAAAAGGGGAGGAGAGCTCAGTGTTGGCCATCTGCTCCTCGTCTTTCTGTGCGCGAGACCCTGATGCAGCCCAGCCCGGCTCTGATCTGACTCCAGCCTGATTGGAATGTGCCTGATCTGAGAGCCTCTCAAAGCTGTGAAAGTGAGTCAAAAGGAGATCCCCTTTGTCCGGCAGCGCTGAAAGAAAATGATCACTTTAAAATTCATAACTCCCAGGTGCCCGCCATCTATTCATGGGAAAAACTCTCTGAACTTCTCTTCATTAAAAAGAGAAGGAGTCCGGCTATAAAGGGAGAAAAGGAAGTAGTTTGTGGGAAATGTGCAAGGGATTTCAGGCTAAACAAATGAGGAATTTGGAATTTTTACTTGTATTAAAGGAACCGTGTAAGGAAAGGGGAGCATTTGTAAGAGCAGGGCCTCTGCATCGGGGGCCCTTCCCTGGGCTCCTTTAGCAAAATAAAAAGGCTTTTTTTTTTTTTTTTTTTTTGACCCCTCTCCCAGGAGTTTTTTCCTCCCTATTCCTCTTTCTTACCTGTGTGAATGAGGGTAGGAATAGCACATGAATGAGTCTGTCTTTGCTTCATGTGGTAAATTAGAGTGCCTTTGGGCTGCCTTCCTCCCCCTCTCCTGCCTGTGTTGTCTTGTTTGGGCTGCCTGTAAAGCCAACCTGATAGCACATGTAAACTGAGGCTGAGTTCTCCTTGCAGAGAACTGCACTCTGAGAGGCTGGAAGGGCTGGTCTGTCACCCTGCTGCCAGAGCCTTTCCCCACACCCTGAAATCTGGGGATTTGCTGTGTGGCAGGAGAGGTTTGGGGCTTTTCCCTCTTGCAGTTGTTACCTCCAAATCTCTTATCTCCCCCATACATGAACCCTGCCAAATCCTTCCTTGTTCCTCAAGTATATTATATATGCTTCCCAACTCGGTGCTTTTTAAGAGGCCTCAGGAAATCTTGGGTGGATTTATGTTTGTTCCTGCAATATGAAAAGTGTTTTCCCCCTGAAGTGGTTTGTGTGGCCAAAAGGTGAGGCTGACCCCAAGGAGTAAAGCATGGTAGATCTTAAGGCAGGAATGACCTATCTGGCCCACTTTAGTCCTACTGCCTCTGCAATAAAGGCTATCGAGTGTCTCTTGGTAAATCCAATTTAAAAACCTACAACTGTAAATAACTACAGTCTATCTTTCAGAAATATCCAATCTCAATTTAATGACTTGGTGGGGGGGTGAACTTATGCATTGATAGACTGTATAGATAGATACTTACCTGTGACCTATTTCCTATTAAGGCTTGGAATGGATACCCTAATCTTGTCCCTTGTGTCTATGGGGGTTGCACATAAAATAAACCATGCAGTGTGTTGATTAAATGTGTGTTTGCTGTGAGGTCTTGGTGACTCATTTCCCACCAAAAGCAGTTGTGTGGTGTTTGCCGTGACGCTGGCCTGCCGCCCCTATTCCAGGAGCTGATCACCTTGTGATGCACCAGTCCCTCCTTCACTTTCCTGCTTTCTGTCACTGGGTAAGAAGGGCATTGGCATTCGGCCTCCATCTCCTGTACTGTTTTGACCAGAAGTGGTTATGAACCTCCCCACTGGGATGTTGTTTTGTCCCCTAATGCTTTTTTTTTTAAGATATCTGCATAGAGAATGGAGATGTACTTTTAATCTCTGCTCTTGCTCTTCATTATCATCACCAGGTTTCAATGCTATCCTTTATGTCTCTTTGCTCTGCATCTTTAGTGTCATCACATGTATATTCATCAGGTCAAGTGCTGTTCTTGCTGTAACCAGAGGCAATGTTTGCATAGTCACTTCTGGGAGCAGCTGAGCAGACTCCAACCCTGGCTTACCTTATGGGAGGTTACAACGCAACTCGCACTTAGCCATTTGCTTTTAAAAAAAAAATGTTATGGGAAAACGAAAGTATGTATATACATTCCTCCTTTTCAAGAAGCATTTTTTGATCTATTTTTCTACAGCAATCTGTTTTGCTAACTCAAAAGAAAAGTTCATTGGTCTGAACAAATCAGCAAGTTTTCACTGCAAGCAACTGGAAGTCTAAGTTAGAATTGGTTATTGATTTTTCCTACTATTCCTTTATCTTTAAGACCAACGGGAAGTGGGAGGCCCTAGTGCACTGCACCGTGTGTGTGAGCACTGGGTATAAATCCTGCCCACCAGTGAAGGTTTATGATCCAAATCCGCAAGGCGGGCCCTCAGTGTTTGGGAGAGGTGTAATGGTGCTTTGGCAGGCTGTACAGCCTGATCTTGGATAACATATGTCAGAGCCACGGTTATGAATAAATGAATGTTCAGTTATATGATGTTGGGTAGTCCCACTGAATTAGTGTAAAGATGCATGTAAATTAATGTTTGAAAAGCAATGTCTTAAACACATATATTTCCATACAGCTCTCTAAGCTCAGTCTCAAAGCTGTGAGAGGGGATCACAGTTCCTCCTCCCACGGGGTGGAGTTTTACAGCTGCTCTTCCACAGCAGGAATGCATATGATGGTCATAAATGGAGAGCAGAAAGGGGCTAAGGGCTTGTAATACCGAAGCTGTTGTTCTGCATTGATGTTTTCTCAGTAGCAGATACAATATTGAAATTTTATTACATATTATTATACATTTTTTCTCCCTTCTAGAGGTTGATTTCTCTCTGTTGCACAATTCAGATATTTACACTGTGGTACTTTAAGGAAGATCTGTAAGATAATCTGGTTAAAAAAATTAGTTTTTCATTTACTTTTTTTTTTTTTTTTAACAGCATTAATAGGATCCTACCATGGATAGGGCTAAGCAAACGCTTGAGGAGGCACAATTGAAGAGCAATAGCCTTCAAGCGAGCTACAAATCTTAGCAGGAAAGGATATACAAGGCTAAAAGAGTCATGTCATTGAAGTAGTAATGTGCACTCAGATCTAAATATTGTTTGACTTTTCATAAAAGCGGGGCTATATTGCTGTTTTTAATAACTTGTTTCAACTTATGTATTTAACTTCTCCTCCTGAGGCGCTGCATCAGGAATGAATTCAAGGAAGTGTGTGAATGAGGCAGGGCATATTCTTCAGGGCATATCCTGCAATTAATTATTCTTTCATAATAAATACTTTATTTGAGAAGCAGAGCAATCCTTTGAACATGACATAAAATTTGAAATTGAATGTCATGTAACAACCTTTTAACATGAAATCTTATGTGGGGAGTTGTCTAACTGCTTAAAGGAGAAGATGGGGCTGGGGTGGTTGGAGTGGAGAGAGATCTCTCCTGGCAGGAATGTCACTCCCAGGATTTGTGGCACCTACCACTATGAGTAAGTGCTGTGTAGTGATGCTCTGTCACCAGTAAGCGTTGTACGGGCGGCCTTGGGAAATCTGCAGGAAGAAGGTGGTGCTTGCTCTCTTCTCTGCAGTGCAGCAGAGGTACTTCTGTCTGGTTACAGAAGCTATAAAGGCACTCAGACCACTTTATCAAGGACAGAAAACCACCTAAGGGATAGGCACTTATGGGGACTTTTCAATGGCACTGAAGTGGTTTTAAGTGTTGAGTTCCCATTGACTTTAGACTCTAGCTTCTAAAGTCAGCAAGACTGCCATCCGCAACTGAGGTTTCCAACTCAGGCCCTGATTACTGACTCCCTTGACTGTTATTAGTTCAAAATGGATCAACTTCAACAAGGACCCTTGAGAGGGAGATGCCTGGTGGTTGTGTCTTCTCACTGCAGTGAAATTACTAAGCTATGGTCTTGAATTAGGTATCTGTCCCAGGTCAGTTTCCTGAACACAGGCCTCTCTTAGACTGGGGAAGAAGATCTCTTAGAATCCAATCTGGATATGTGATCCCTTCCAGATGACTTTGATACATGTATTTTCTTTAACTTTTTTTTTTTGTCTCTGAAAAATGTGAGTTTAGTTAGAAAACTTCCCACAACCTCCATCCCAATCAATCCACAGTAAAACTCTCTCTACATAATGTGTGACTTAAAGCAAACAGCAGTCAGGCTGGAGTTCTTTTACATTCTTCTCTTTTTAGCTGTACACTTTGGATAGTGGAAAGGGGAAATGTACTGTATTTCCTCAGTATTTGATTTTTCTTTGAGCTTTTTGCTCAACTTGTATGTTCCAAAAGAAATTTGTTTCCTTTAAGCACTGCTGCTTGTCATTTCATTTTGATTTTTATGCCGTGTCTCAGACCAAAACAGCTTCTCTTCATTTTCCCTGTTTTTAAGTACTAACACTTAGGTGCTTTTTGTTTCAAAATAAACATTTCTCTAGAAAATCTTTAAAATACTAACTTCAAACTTTTTAAAATAAGAGCACTTATATAATCCAGTGTTGCTTAAAAAAAATTACGATTCATTGCCTTAATTTCCATTAATTGTGGTGTCTAAGGATGGCTTTTTCTTTTAATGCACTCAGTTATTGTTTTGTGTTCTTTTTTTTCTGGATGTATACAACAAGTGACCCATTTTTCCTAACTCTGAAGTAAAGTAGCTGGGAGTTGTCAGCTGGTGTCCGTCAGTTGACAGGTGTCAGTCATGGTGTGAAAGGACTGAGGTGTTTGCACTGTCTTGATGATCGTAACTGAGGGACTAGTTAGCCCACAATCAGTCTGGAAGAAGACAGCCTGAAGATTAAGGTGTTCTGCAAGAAAGCTCTTAAGCAAGAGTTCAAAAGATATTGTTGGTCTTTTTTTTTTGTTGGTGTTTTTTTTTTTTGTTCTTCTGTGGATCTTTCTCCTGGGCTATTCAATAGCAATGCTATATTCAATAGCACTTGTTGAAGTTTTATTCCAGAGGGACATTTGCCTTTCAGAGGCAAGACTGGATGACTTGAAGAATCATCCCCTCAAGGAAGTTGGTGGTTTATATGTTGCATGTATGGTGGTTTGTCAGGCCTCAGTGGGAATCTGCCTGTGGACTAGTCAGTGAGCTGGTTGACTAAATATTGAAAAATGACTTCAATAAATATTGCATTTTTTAATTTAATCTCCATATTTATTTGTAGTCTATACTGTTATGTTACTCAGATATATGGCCTGACTTATGGCCTGTTTATGCCACAGTAGACCCCAGTCTCACCAAGTGACATAAACCATCAGTTTATTTTCAGTTCCTGCTCCTGCCTGAGTAGCAGAGAGAGTAGAACAGCAGCCTTTCCTGGACTGCTGCTTCTTACCACTGGGGAGAGGTAACAAATGCTTTATTTATTTATTTATTTATTTATTTATTTATTTATTTATTTATTTATTTATTTATTATATTTTATCACTGCATGGTCTGGTTAGCAGAGAGTGGAAAGCAATTTATACCGTCTGTGAAGGTGAAATGAATATTTCTCTTCAAGTTTAGAGTAAAAAGTGCCTGAATCCTATATTTCCAGCCTTGAAATTTTGTTGGGACAGCTCAGATTTAAATATGGACAAAGTTGCAACAAGAACCTTGAGTCTTTGGGTCATAATCCTTTCCAGACCAGTGTCTGCCAGGAGGTCTCCATCATCCAACAGGGAAGGTAGTATTAAATTGCTAAAAAAATTGTCTCTAATGAATTTTGGTTGTGGATGTGCAGGAACTGTTCTGATTCTTTAGCAGGCTTAATGTTGGATAATGTGGTGGCCCATCTGGGACCCTTCTTCCTCGCTGGAGTCACTCATGGTCCTGTTGCTTGTTTTCAGAAGAGCCTGCTGCTTTGAAGCCCCGAGAGGCCAGGGTGGTAGGTAGTGAGAAACAAGTTACGATAAGAAACCTCATAGTAAGGCCTGGCAACAAGGACGCTTTTCCCAGCTCTGTGGAAGAGACTCGCCAAATTGGGAAGAAGAGCGTGCTGCGCTCCATGAGGAAAATGGTCAGAACTTAGTCTATAATAATCCCTAGCTATCTAAAGGAGCTCTAAATTTTCATTAAATTTGTGATACAAAAAGCACAACTTGTTTTTTTGGGGGAACAGTATAAGGAGACCTTCCAATTCAGCCTGTCAAAATTAACAATTTATTTCTAGGAAGATATTTAAGCATAACAGTTTCATAAAAAATGAGAAATATAATTTTTTCTTGAATGTCTCTGCTCATTTGCAAGAACTCTGTGTTCTTGCAAATGAAAGATTAATTTTACGCTTTACAGTGCTGTTCCTTTTGCTTCTTTAATATGGACTTTCTAATGATTTTAAAGATGCCCCCAAAGTTCTGCTCAGGTTTAAACAAAATTTTGTGCAATATGGGTGTGGAAATAGAAGAAAAAAAGGGCTAATTTTCATTTTTGGAAGAGTTTTAGAACACATTTTCAAAGATGAAAGCAGTGAGCCTAAGAAAAACGCAGCAAACGATTTAAGTCCAAGCAATTATAGGTGTACTGCAGCATCAGTGTTATGTTTAAGACTCTGGAGATACCGTTTAGTCAGGATCTCCACTGACGTTGGACATGGACAATTTGGACATTTCATCCCAACCTTATTTGGGCTCTGACTATAAGGCCTTTTACGCTCACTGTTACAGACATCTAGGTCTGTGGCAGAAGAGGTAAACCAAGAGTCCTCCTCTTGAATCCTACCCTCACTATAGAGATGACCTGATTGCTGATCAGGCTCTGGAGTTCTGAAAATCCGAGTTGTTTTGATCTGGGAGAGGAACAAACTCCTAGGTCAAAGATAATCTTTCGAGAAGATGAAGAACCCGTTACTAGGTTCTGTTCTATTGGTTCCCCAGTATGTGTGAACACATGCTAATCAGCTGCTAATGAGAGAGTACAATGTATTGAAATACTATGGTATGCTCTATAAAACATGATTTTTGAATGAGTTCACTTTGGAGGGAGATCTCGGGGAGTGTGAATGGTAGAGCAGGACGCGTGCTGGTTAACTTCTGGATGTGGTGTTCTTTAGCTGTTTGGAACTTCTTTGAGGCATATGTATTGCTGCTTTGAAAAAACAAGCAAGCAAAGCTCCCCAGGAGGTTTAGAGCAAGAACTTGATCTTCCAGGCTTATTGTTTTATTTGCTTAAGAAATGACACTTTAAAAATGTTTATTGAAGAAATATTACTTGCTTTTGTAAGAATTTATGTATATTTGTCAGTTTTGTAGTTATTGACATAAGTGTAGTGCTGTATTTCTGTGCTGAGACATGACCAAGTTTTAAAGCGTTAAAACATCTTTAAGATAAAGATTTTCTTCAGTAGCTTTCTGGAGTCTTTGTCCTTTATGTTTTATGTAAAAAGTAAGCAATTATCAAAGAGTGTGTTTCGAAAGTGTGCTTTTAATTTAACTATAGTCTGGCGTTGCTTGCATTGTCAAAGCAGACAAGGAAATAATCATCAATGCCTTGGCTGGGATGTGAGTTAACATTTGCACCAGCCATAGATTTTTCAATTAGCCCTGCCTTAGAAAACTCAGTCCCCCAGCTTTTGTCAGCGTGCTGTAGGAGAAGAAGAAGAGCAAATAGATTGGAAATGCTCTGCAGTCCGGGCTCCTGGGAAAATGTAACAGGTGTTACAGCTCAGCTGGGTAGGAGCTTTATGAAAAAGACCCACTCAGACTTTACCCATAGAATTCCCTTTCCTAGCCAGAGCTTCAAGTAGGAAGAAACTAATGACTTCATTACCATCTCAATTCTGGGAAATGCTTGGTCCAGACCTGAATCATTAAAGGAAAGGTATAGCACTCTATGTGACCTTACAAGATCAAAATGTTATTTAGAGCAATTCCATTAGTCAAGGTTATAAACCTGAAAGAACACACCCTTTTGCGTTGGCTTTTAGGCCATAAAATGTGTGTGTATGTCGTGGGGAGGGGGGCGGGAGGTAGACAGGAGGAGAGAAAAAACATATTCTGCACTCATTGTGCAGCACAATTTCCTCTGCTTTCTTTGAAAAGCCTCCACTTCCAGCACTTCTTCCCTTCACCCCGTGTTGTGACACGTTTAATGGCTCTTGTCGTTCTCACCCTTCTGGGGGTTTCTAATTGGGGATGATACTGAAGCCAAGAATGATGTCAAAATTTCAAGCCATACAAAATGGAAGGTATTTCTTTAAAGCTGTGGTAATCAAACTCAACTTGTTGTTGTTATTATTTGCATCTTTTGTTGTCTTAAAGAATGACATATAGGAGACAGAGGTCATTATCCTTTTGTCCTTTACTGCTTTTGTGATCTTAAGGAGAAGAGACCTTGCTCGGTGACAGTAAGATTTTGTTAGCTCTCTGGAACATCTTTGCATCATGATAACCCCAGATTTGAAACACCCATCCCGACCATCTTACTGAAATAAGACAGAAAGTGTAGCCTTTGGATAATTTTAATGGACTTATTCAATAAGGAAGGATAAATGTGCTTTTCTAAATGAGCTGTAAAGCTTTTTTTTTTTTTTGTACTACACAAATATAACTTCACAAGCAACAAATATAAATGTGTATGTTGATATCTCTTGACAGTGTCAGCCCAAGCCTTTAAAAGACCGGACTCTACTGGTTGTAGCGGGGCAGTTCATGGATGCTGGTTGTCTCCAAGCTTAGCTGCATCCCCCCGAGGCTGTTGCGGCGGTTGCTGTACAGTGGTTTGTTCCTCTGAGTCTTCCTGCCTTGTAGCTGTCCCTTTCTACTGTGATCTATCACAGCCCACTGCCCCACTTGTTTTAATTCTTTTTCTTATTTTATTTTTTCTTGAACAAGTAAACTTGGAGGTATTTACACTTTCTGAGGTGAGATCTCACCAGTTGTCTATTAACACAGCCTAGGATTTGATTTCCTTCCTGCTGCCATGTGTTGACTGTGATGTGGGATCATTGTTGACATCCAGCAATTGCCTGTTTCCCATAGGGCTCTTACCTGACACTTCCTAGTGACAAGTCCTTAGTCTCCCTAATAATATCAGGCCTTTAAAACATGGCTTTGCATTTCAATATTGAATTTCACTCTTCTCATGCAGTTTAGTCCCTCCAAATTCCCCAAAACTCCACCCCAAGGGTCGCAGGAGCAAATACAGCAAGCACCTCTTGTCTCTCAGAAATCAGTATGTGGCTCTTTGGCAAACTCAAGACTGTGTGCTCTTTAGGCCATAGTGTCTAGGCACGCTGGATGCTATTTAGTGACAGTTTTGATATAGGGAAACGGGTCCATGAGCCAGAACTGTCTAGAGCAGATCTACCCAATACAGAATTACAGAGTAGCCTGGGCAAAGGAGGAGCTCTAGCTGCATCAGAAGGACATTGTTTCCCGAGTTCTTACCTGCCGTGGCACTACATTATAGCGACCATAGTCTTAGTATTTATATATCTTAATTTCGCTTTATGTGTCCTGCCATCATGTAAGTGTTATTCTTTTTTTCATCCTTTGGGCTACTGCAGTGGGTGGCATACATTGAGTCCTGAGTGAAGGACAAGAGGGCAGACAAGCCAACACTTATCATTCCCCTGAAATACATGGATGTGACTGTTTTCTGCCCAGAAATGCTCGGTTTTGGTGGGTTGCATGCTCTCTAAAGCCCTCTGACAATCAGGGAAAGCAAGCATTTTTTTTTTTGTAATTTAAAAAAATGAATAAATAATTAAAAAACCAACAAGAACCGCCCCCACCAAAACCCTTCTGAATGTATGTGAAGTTAATCTGTTCTACGTATAAAGCAGATGGGTTATTGTGCACAAGTGCTGGGGCGTCTGTGTGCCGCTGCTTGCAATCCAGATCAAATATACTGTAGCTAAGTTGAAAACCAAGCAGTACTCTTAGAAAATTCAAACTTGCTAAGGTTTGCCATTTTGAGCACTTACGAAACAAAATGTTCAGGATGGAAGAGAATTAGAAAATTGCAAAGGACTATTTAAGAAGGAAATGCTGGTAGAACCTTAATTACGGGACATCTATTGGCACTTCTGTGCCTCTTTGTACTTCGTAGGAGCTTTTATCCAGCACCTGGGAGAATTCCGTAAGGGATTGGTTAACCATTTCAGTACCTCTGAGTTGCAGGTAATGCAGTTGCAGGTAACAGTTCTCTAGGTAGTTCAAGTCCAAACTCCATCCATTAGGCAATTTCAACTAGACTAGTCCTGACCACTCAAATAACTTCTAGGAAGTAATTTCCTCTAGAATATGTTTGTGTATTTTGAATATATCTATTTTGTGGTGTTTTTTGTGGGCACAGCATCTCTAAAATTGACCCATTCAGGTGAAGGTAAAATTCTAATTTTTGTAGTGTTGGTCTGAGTTTTGCAATGATGATTACAGACCTAATATGAGCAGAGAAGGGGCTGACCATCAGTTTGTGGATAGCTGAGCGTGGTTTAAAAACAGTCTTCAATAATTAAGCTCTGTTCTAGAAAGTGGGGTCCTTGTTAGGAACATTGTCAATGCTGCACCCCTTAATTAAGCAGCATGATGTGATATCTCAGGCATGTGGCTGAGATGTTCACAAACCTTTTCTTCATTTTATAAACTTTTTTTTTTTCTGATTTACTTTATGACTGCCTTGTGGACTCTATTCCCTCACCCCCATATGGCATTTGGGGGCTGCATCTTCTCCTTGCAAGGCTTGGGCTGAACTGCAAATATCGAGCCGCTGCTCAGTGAGCAGTGTCCTTTGTACAGAAGCAATCAACAAGAGAGCTGCTCATTCACTACCCCCATGTATTTGATTATTCCTATTGAAACAACTCCTCTTCTGATACAGATAAATGTGTTGCTGATTCTCTTGCCACACTCCTTTGCAGCTCATGAATTGCTCTTCAAGCAGTTTATCCCAAATTAAGTGAAGACTCCTACTTTTGTTCTAGATGTTCATGTCTGCATGAAAGAGAGCGTTATAGTGCTTTAGGGGGCTGGTTTTGCATTCAGGTTTGGCAATACTCAAAACAGCTTCATGCTGTTAGGCTGAAGTCAAAACTTGTAGGAATTTTACAGAGTTATTCTTCTGCTTTATTTGTAAGAAAAAAGATGACAACAGCCTTTTCTTTAGTAGCATGTTGTGATATGGACAGACTATATGGCAAACATTTATAACCCAAGTTAGGTGAATCTGAGTATTGACATTGTTTTCAAACAGGAGAAATTTATGTGGCAGAGTGTTTAAAGTCATTAAAGTAACCATTTTCCTTTCACCTGATAATGTGTGCAGTTTGTGTTTCCTGACACCAGAAGTTCATTGTATTTAATAAACAACTTCCTATTGCATTAGCAAATTTCCATCTGGTGGGAAAGGTACCTGATTCTATTACTATATTTGTCTTCATGGCTATGATGCAAAACGTAATTTGCTTATAGCTTTGTAAATATGGCTAATGCAATGATATGTACATCATATTACCCACAAAAAGGCTCTGCTTTGTGCAGGGTACTTCCGAATTTATGAATGAACAGGGAACATAGAGAAGGGAGACAGCTGCTTCCTCTGCCAACCTGGAGATGTCCCAAAACTTTGCAAAGGTTTTATAAGGAAAATCTTAGTCTGTTAGAGGTTTGCAACAAAGTATAAGAAGTAGAAACCTGTAAATCAGTTGCAACATAAAAATTTGGGAATTTTTATGTCTTTAGGAAGGACTGTGGAGCAACGAAGAATACAGTTTTGGCAACTGCAGACAAGGATGTGAAACCAGGAGTTCAGAGCTGCCGTGGTTTACAGCCAAATCCCTTGCATGAAATGCTGTATACAAACATGCCTGCTCCAAAAAGCATGCAGACTAAGTGTAAAGGGAAGAGGGAAGCACGGGTGAAACGCCTCACTCAAACAAGGAAACGTCAGTAGCAGTGTTTGCTTAATATAAAAAAAAGAAACAAAAATAATACTTGCTTTCATATCAGTACTTAGGTTGCTGGTGACAAATAGGTGACAGCTTAGGGGTAGCGGAGCTGGAAAGGGTAGGAGGCCTTTTTGGGGAAGACCACCTGCTGCTTTCTGCTGCTTTCAGCAGAGCACCTCAAGCTGTGTGATAACATTTCTTACTGGTCCTTGCTGTCAGCTAGTAATGCGAGGATAATTGTGTTTTTTCCAGTATATGGAAAAGCCACACAAATACTCATAAATGATCTCTGTGTTTCTTGCCACCACTTTATATAGTGTATTAAGGAGGCACAGTAAAAACGATGTTCATCTTTGGGAAGGTGTACGTGCCTTTGAACACCAGTGAAACGTGCTTGTGAAGGAAGCAAAGCCTTAAGTGTGTGTAACTATGTCTCCTTCCTTATAGATTCGTTACTGAGAGCCTGATGACAGGGGTCCATTGCCTATAACAAAAATATGGATTTTGTCTACTATCTAAAGTCTGCTTTTTATATCAAGAAACCTGCAGGAACTGTCTCTCTAGAAGATACTGTGTACAAGGCTCAAAATCAGCATACATTCATTGTATTTGCAGAAGCAAATCCATACGTTTAGAGAGACTTGGTCCTATTGAGTATGACGTGCCTTAAGAAGGTCTGGCACAAGTATGTTTAACAATCTCCCCTGAAAGCACCTAAATATTTTCCAGAGACCTATGTGGGAAAGCAAATGATGCTAAATTTCATAACTTATTTGAGTGGCTGTATGTGTTGGCTGCAGTAACTGGTTCTCTGAAGGTAGTCACCGAAGTGGAATAGTATTCTCTATGTTAACAAGTAGATAATACATCAAGAATATAACTATACAGTACAGAAAAAGGAAACTATAGGCAGGAATACAAAGATAGTCATTCTTTTGAGGGCTTTTTATTTGCTCCATGAGAGCGAGAACATTTTGTGGTATTTGGAGAAAGAGGGTGAGACAGATTTGAGAATTAGAAAACTTCAAGCCTGTTGCAAATACAGGTTTAAGCCATACTGCTCAGCATTGGGTGTACCTAAGTGTGGTTGTATTTAACAATCTTTCAAAAATATTTTTTTTCTTTGGCATTTATGCTAAATTGCCACTGATTACACCTTATGGGTTAACAGATGCCCACTTTGACTGGGCTTATGTTTGTGAGCAGGGGCTAGTGCATCAGGGAGAAAGTATCTCTGGCTGTGGGGAGAGGTAGAGGGTGGAGTAGTTACCAGCCTGAGCTTCAGCTCACTGCCCCTGAGGAAGCTGGTCTTGTGCACAGAGGTACCACGGTGGGTCTGGTGCGAAGCCTGTGGGCACAGAGAGGACAGTAGGGTGTGACTGTGATGCTCCCTGCCAACGCTACTGCAGAAGTGAGTTTGTGGAGCCAACGGCCTTGCGTTTTGGACAGTGACTGCTTTCTGTACATATGTAGCCATGGATTCGTTACAGTACATCCAATGAGATAACATTCTGCTGAAGCTGGTCCAGGAGCTAAAGAGTTTCCATTTTGTCTGGAGTTAGACACCAACACAGAGTACAACAAAGGCTTTATTAATAACCAGGCGGGCAGTTAACTGCCAGCACCTCAATCTAGAACTGGCAAGAACAGTCAGAAACAGGGTCAGAGTGAAATGAGATTTGAAAACAAATGACAGGAAGTAAGTTATTAACCTCCTTCTTGGGCTTGTGATGATTTAACTATTTGGGAACCAAACCTTTATGTTTTCCACTAATAAATATTGTGTTCAATATGTTTGGTTTCCAGCCTGTTGTCAAAAGTGGCAAAATACCTATTAGTTCTTTAGAATGCTTACCTTTTTAGAAGTATTTCTGGCATTTGTATCAATCTGAGAGGAAGTGCCACAGGAAATACTTTCCTTTGTATAGCAAAGAAAGCTCATATTTTCCCCATACACTGTGAAATTGAGATGTATAAGTATTAGGTGCTAGTGTATGGTGGGGCCCAACAGGTACGATGTGCCTTTGTGCATTTTGTTCTTTCCTCTCCTTTTTTTTTCTCCCCAACTTTCCTTAGTATTTAGTTGATACAGTATGGATGAATTGGAGTGGACTTTACATCTCTGTTCTGTTGGAAGAAATTTGAGAGTCTCCAGGTTATGGAGAGAGCATAGATGAAGGAGAGTTGAAAGAACGGTAGTTTGTGTACTTTACAACTGCTTGTTACGGGCAACTTATAATCTATGTAAATGCAAAGAGTGCATAGTCATGCTAATATCACAGAATCGGAGAATGATTGAGGCTAGAAGGGATCTCTGATCACCTAGTCCAGCCCCCTGCTCAAGAAAGGGTACCTAGTTCATGTTGCCTAGGACTGTGTCCAGGTGGCTTTTGAATTGTGTCCAGAGAAGGAGGCTCCACGAGTTCTCTGGTTACTACAGATGTGGCCTCATCAGCGCTGAGTAGAAAGGGAGAATTGTCTCCCTCCACCTGCTGGCAATGCTCTTCCTAATGCACCGGAGGATACCGCTGACCTTCACGGCCACATGGGAACATTGCTGGCTTTTGTTCTGCGGGGAGTGCCAGGTCCTCTGCAGAGCTGCTTTCCAGCATGTAGTCCATTGGGTTACTTCTCTCTAGGTGAAAGACTCTGCACTTCCATCTGTTGATCCGCTCTGCCCATCTCTTCAGCCGGGCAAGGCTGAATGGCAGCACAGCCCTCTCTGGTCTATGAGTTGCTTCTCCCACTTTTGTATCTTTGACAAACTCGTACTTGGACCCTTCACGCATGTCACTGGTAAGTTGAACAAAACTGAACGCAATATTGACCCCTGGGGACACTGCTGGCTATAGGCCTACAGATGGACTTTGCAGCACTGATCACGACCCTCTCAGCATTGCTATTCAGCTGTTTTTCCATCCATCTCAGTCTCTGCCCGTCTATCCATCACTTCCTGAGCTTACCTATGAGGATGTTATGGGAGATGGGGTCAGCAGCCATGCTGAAATCAAGTAGACAACATCTGCTGCTTTCCCCTCATCTACTTAACCAGAGAAGACTATCAGGACGATTAAGCTTCATTTTTCCTTTGTGAATCCATACTGACAATTCTTGATAACTCCTGAATTCTCTTGGAATAAATACTGAAAATTAAGGATTAAATCTCATTTCTGGCAAAACAGTAAAAGTTCTTATTGAGCTCTGATGTATACAGTAAAGATTGTTAATGGTATTTTACTGTAACCCACACCAAAGAAGAGTTGGGAGGTTGTTATCTATCGTCTTCATCCATCTCCATGTCAGTGGAAATAACACATGGAGAAATCAAATCTAGTCCAATATACTGATTTCAGTTTTATGGAGGACTGTAAGTAATGTACTAGTCCAAATGATGGTAAAACTTGATCTCACCCACTACCACTTTTGTATTTTATTTGATGCCTCCTGTAGGAGCAAGGGGAGATTAAAGTCTTTTTGAGATGAAATTTGCACTCAACTACACTCAGATGCGAAGCTGATGCTAATGAATACCAGAGCTACCTATTTTGGCAGTTCTGAATGAGTCATTGGGTTTAACTCACATTGGTGAGGATCTCTGGCAGTTTCAGGAATTTCTATGGGGTCCTTGTGGTACTTACACTGCTTGCTTGGTATTTTATAGGCTCAGAATGAAATGCAACTGAGTAAAATGGGAAAACAACATTCTATCTTTTCTTTAGAAACCAAAATGTTTAATTAAACAATCCTGAATGTTTATATTTGTTGGAAAATATCAAAGTAACTCTATTCTCACATTATGTATGACCAAGAAGTGGTTAATGTGACTTGCTGGCTCAACCATCAGTTTGCTGCTGATAACAGATAATGCATGGCTCTGTAGGGAGACGGACAGAAACTAAAGTTAGAATCCAATAGTGTAACTAGCAAGAACTCTGTTGTTCTTGTTCATGACAATCTAGTAATCCTTGCTCCATTAACCTCCAATACAATCAATTATTCATGTTTGTTTTGGTTGTGAGAAAATGTGTTGCAATAACTTCCTTTAGCAGTTCAAAAAGTAACAACAAATTCCCTGCTGGCATGATTTCAAGAGCGGAGTTGTGCCAGCAGAGACTTGGGCCTATATTATTTTGAATAAGGTTGTCAGTCTTGTTTGTCTATATTACGTGCTTACTATGATAATATCAAATGCTTCTTCTCGATACAGTTCTAACTTCAAAAGGACACAGTGGAGAAATCTGTAGAAGCAGAGATAGACTCTTTCACTGAGCTTGTTGAAAAAAGGAATGATTCCTCTTGTGAAAATGTTATCAAAAGCACGTTACGGATAATCTCGACACTATGAGATTTCCATGAAAGCTTTGTCTCCTTTTTTTTTACGTCACGCTCAGTTATGCTTACTCGTATGTATACGTATATACATGTGGGTATGTGTGTGCACACATGTCCTGTCAAATACTCACAGTTTCATAAGAGCCAAAGAGGAAACGTTAACATGCCATTAGCTGCAAGGTTCATACCCAGCGTCTAAAGAGAAATCTGCCTTTTTGGATTTCAGAATGTGTGGAGAGAAAAACCCTACAAAGCTTAGGTGCTTCTGCCATTAGTGAGCCACTGAGTGATGTACTTGTGTCCTCCCCTCCCCATCCAGATTTCCCTCCCCACCTCTTACAAGGCCTTGGAACAGTCTCCCCTCCTCTATAGGAAGTCTCATTCATTCATGTTTTGAAGGAATTCCTTAATTCTCTTTTAGCAAGATTACTGCCATCCGTGCCCCTTTTCCTCCTCTCTGCCTTTGCCAGGGGGAGAGAGAGAGAGAGAAGCAGGGCCTGCCCAGATGGTTGAGGACCAAAAAGAAGGAACATTTTCTCATGCTTTTAAAAAGAGCACTTTCTTTCCTGCCTAATATTTAGCTCCTTCAAATGCAAATGGAGAGGTTTCACTCCAAGGTTAGCATAACAATTATGGGAAAGCTTTAAATCTGAAGCATTTGTTTACATGATGAAAGGAGTCCACAGTCCAAAAGCTCTGAGGCCAGGGCTTTTCAGTAGCTATTTTCTGACTAAGTAGTGAACTGCAAGTCAATTTTAGACCACAAAGAAAACCAATTTATATCACTGTGTAAGCTAATTTTGGAGGGAGTTCTACATTATAAACGATTTTTTTTTTTTTTAAAATGACTGTTACTGGAATAAACTCCTGAATTCTCCCCTCCTCCATTCCTCTGCATCTTCCTATTTAATGAGCCACTAGATGCCTTGTTAATGGCCATTCCTCAGTGCCCTCAGAAGCAGTGATAGGCACAATCTGGAGAATCAGTTTCAATAGGTGTGTTATTGTCCAAAACCTTTTGCTGATGCCCAGGAGTAAATTCCAGGTTGGCAGATAAGCTGACCTATCAAATATGTATTTTCAAAGCTCAGTTTCTCAATTTGCTCCCTGGAGCTTCATGCTTTGTGAGTGCACGTTCATCTTCATGAACTTTTCACTAGTGAGAAGGTCTGGAATGCAGGCTCTTGATACAGAGTCGTTCTGTGAAAGCTCTAAGACACTTCTGTTGTGAATGGATTTATTTCTCCAGTAGTCTCTTAGTGTGCTAAAGTCCTTGCAGCATATTAATTCTGTATAATATTTATTTACAGATAGTAATTTTTACTTGCTTGTTTGGTTAGAATATTCTAAGAAAAGTATTTTGGGTCACAACTTGTGTTGACCTTTTGTAGCATCAAAGCACTTGTAAATCCCAACATGAATTCACTGAATTTCTCCTTTATAAAAAATGTATAGCAATGAGGCACTGCTGTTTCTCATTCTAGACATGATTGTAATCAAATTATGTCCATCATAACTGGTAAGTCTAGGAGTAATTTTGGATAGTCTTAATAAGAGAAGAGCATACAAAAGTGCAAAGCTAGTGCTGGCAGCTGGGAAAAAATAAGATCTCTGTTCTGAGATGCATTGCCTGCCTCCATTTTATTGGTAGAAACAGAAGAGAACCTTCACTGATCCTGAAGGTTTGGGTTTTAGCCACTTCATGGGAAGCACAGGAAGGGATTCCAGGGTGTGTCTGTTTCCTGAGCAAGGTGGCTGCTTTCTCTTACAAGAAACTTTGTACAAATACCACAAAATCCTGCAGTATCATAACCCTTGATGCCATACAAACTTTTGTACCAGGAGGCACAAGCACTTGGTGATTTATTCTCCCTAAACTTTCAGGAAGGTTGAAAGTAGAGAAGCCTAGAAAACATAGCTGGAGGGGCAGTCAATAGGCTATCCAGTCTATCTCCCTAACCTCAGGCAAGATCACCTATATTGATGTTATCCACAACAGATGCTTGTCTAAGACCTGTTGTCTAAATCCATGAAATACTTGACAGCTGCCAAATCCAGCTCCCAAATGATGGCCTGACCTGCTCCTGTGGAAACAATCCATATAAAATAGGTGGTTGCCTTGATTATTGAATTAATATGACAGTATGCACCTTGTATTTGCTGAGTTCATTAATTGCTTTGAAAAACTTGGTTGAAACTGCAGTCGATGCAGGAAGGCTGACTGGTGGAAATGAAGTGAAACAAATAGGTGAACTTGGCCAACAGAACCTCAGTGAAATCTCCCATTGAAGTACTGGTACTCCAGGGCATGAGAACCCTTATTTTTGATGGGGAAATTCCTGTGTGAAAACCACCATGCATGTGGTTTTGTATTTCAGGTTTCTTTAAAATGATTCAAGTCCACTGCATAAAAGTAAGTTAAGCTGAAAAACAAAACAAACAAACAAACCCCTGTGCTCTTGTAATGTATTGATTTTCTTTATCAAATTGATCATCTTTGTGATACTTGGTTAATGATTTTATTAATTCTAGCAGTAAAAGTTTTGATAGAAAAATATTTGTTATATAGAAATCTATAATTATTAATATCACTAATATTAATGTACCAAATACCACTTGACTCTGTAAAATTTAACAGCAGTCAGACAAAAAGTTGTATTCATCTTCTGCATTGTTCTTTTGGTTGTTACTTTGTCTCTGCATGGATATAGCAAAAATAAGTGCTTTCTGCAAGGTAGAGGTTCTGTGTGTTAATTTTGGAGTAATGTAATCAAGAAAGCGCTGGCATTCAGAACCAGCAAGTACCTACGACTCACTTCACCCCCGGACCATAATGAATGTAAAATGTTGGTAGTAATAGACTGAAACGAAAACCCCCTTAACCTTGGCATGCAAGTGATTGGCAATCAGGTTTTGATTCTCAGAGCTCTGCTTGATGGGAGATTAATGCGTGGGTAAGCTGACCTCTCATACAAGATTAGTTACCTTTGTACTAACTGTGTGAACACCAAATTGCAAATAGATTGCCTACTGCCACTTAATATTATCATATGGTTTCTTAGGCTTTGCCATAGTAATACCTCTTACTAAGCACTTCAGGCCTTTTCTTTATTTTCATGCCTTAAGGGAAGGAGCGTAAATTTTACTATCAAGAGTAAGATCAACTCCCCTTTCTTCTCTGTGAGTCAACAAATATGACAGCCTCAGATTGCCTTGGTTGATTTAAAAAATGATAATGTGTGCTTTGCCAATTGAAAGGAAGCTGTGTTTTTTTATCCTTGCTGAGCTATCTTGGCCTGAGAAGAAACTTCAACTATGTAAGATGTGCACGTTGCAAAAGTGGAATTATGTCTGCTGCTTTTCCTTACCGAAGTTTTTTCCCCATAATGAAGATAATGGCACATATTTTATGATATATAGGCACCAGTGCTTAGGCAGTCGAATGAATATAGAACATATCAGCAAAAACCGTGAGGTGTTTTAAAGAAAATTAGAACTACATAAAAGACTAATTCTAATAAAAATTGTTGCAGATTGGCCATATAGGAAGGTTGTTCAGGGATCAGTTTTGGCATGGTCCTGCATTTCCTTGGCTTGCCCTTTGCAGCTCCATTCTGCATGGGGTTCTACGCTTCCTCTCTATCCTAACCCTAACCTTGAGCCTAGATTCAAATTCGGAGTAAGACGTGAGCTCATCAGGCCCATCTCTACGTGAGAAAGGGGATCAATGCCCTGCTCTGCCTTCGGCACGGCCTTTGCAGTCCCATGCGACGTGGACCTCTATGCTTCCTCTGCCTCCGAACCCTTACCTCAGGTCAGGCACACTGGTGAGCAGCCCTGTTTCTGGCTGTGAGGAGAAAGTTGCCCAGTGATCCGCACTGGCACAGCCCTGCGTTTCTTTTGGCATGCCCTTTGTGGCCCTGCTCTGTGTTGATCACTGTGCTTGCTCTTTCTCCTAACCCCAGCCGTAGCCTCCAGTCAGCGATGCTTGTGAGCTCAGCAGCCCCGCTCCTGCCCGTGGTGAGGAGGTTGCCCAGGGCTCAGTGTTGGCACAGCCCCGCGTTGCCTTTGGGATGGCTCTTACAGCCCCACTCCATGTGGGCTGCTCCGCTTCCTTCTCTACCCTCTTTTGTAAGACCCCGTGCACATGTGGCTCTATGTTCCCCTGTCTACTAATCCTAACCCTAAAACCAGGCCGATTTTTAGCCTTGTCTGAGGGACGGACATGACTTCAGTTATGCGTGCCTGCCCCTAACTATAAAATTGTCCAGGGATCTGCGTTGGCACCCATTTCTCCCGCCACCCCCCACTCCCTTGTACATAGACAGGATCATGAGTCAACTTTAGTGGTTTGTTTTTTTTTTTTTTTTTTTTGTTCATTCATCAAGGGGGGAAAAAAAAAGGAAAAAAGGAAAATTGTCCATTCTTCTTGATGGTATCAATCAGCTTTGTGGATGTGAAGCAGAAGTTGACCCTAATCGTTACACTGTTTTAATGTATTATATGTCCTGCCTTTCATTCTTCCTGATTTTTGAAGTATTGATTTAGGATATCGTTTTGCACAGAATACATAAACTTGCCATTTTTTTAAGTTGAATGACTTAAAACTATTCTTTGGGAACTAAGTGATTATTCTTTGTGAACTAAGTGATGTGTACTTATGGTTATAAGTGTTCATTCTGTCTTTAAAGCTGCTTTATGAGTTGCAATTTTTTTCCAATGTTGTGGACAATTTGGATCATGAACTCTAAACTAGGAGCTAGAGAAAGAGCTTTCTGTGTCCCCCCCGCCTTGTGATGAGTGGGTTTTTTATCAGGCTGATCTTTAAGCCATGTTTTGTACCATAGCAAAACAGATTGCACCAGAAACCTCTATTGCACAGAAATCCTGTCAGGAGTCAAGAAAAATTTGGGTTTGTTTTGTGATAGTAGAAATGGCAAACGTCATCCCTTGCTGTGGCAGAATAGCGAGAAGTAACTGTGTCCTCCCTGGTGGCCAGATGGACATTTTGGCACATTGTGGTGCTTGGACCACACATTTTTCCCCCAGCTCAAGCAATACTGTTGTGATGACTTCAGCAAATGCCTGTCTCGTTAGCAGAGAAGGACTGTTTAGGAGCGCACAGTATTTGTGTATAGTGAAGGCTCTCCTGAACTCCATTCTTTCTACCTGTGATTTGAAATGTTGAGTCACAAGTAGCGGTGTTTGAACTGCCAAGATCTATAGCGGGTTTCTGTTATAATCTGGGATTCCTTTATATATAGGTATCTGATTATTTTCATTTAGGACACCTAGTTCTAAGATAAAACTTAAAAACAAAACTATTGGTCAGCAAGTTCTGTTTATAGTGACTTTGGTATCATTTTTAATAGCCATATTCCGCAATACGCTCCAGCTCCTGGAGTACAGACAGATCAGTAAGCTGTGGGATCTGAGAATACCCTGCCTGGCATAACAGGTTTGTTTTGGTCTCAGTAGTGCAAAAACTGTCTGGAGCATCAATGTCACCCATGCCACTGTGAGAGGCTGTTCCCAGATTAGGTGTGGAGGAACGATGGTGCTCGCTTTTGAGAGCTGTGTGGAGTGCAGCTAGATCTGAAATGAAATCTCTGAATCCTATGCCAAAAAGAGCTAGGGTTTGAGCTGAAAACTGACACTTGGGAATTTTTCTTTTTATTACAGGAAATAATGGGAGCAAATTGTCAATTTATCATGTCTGGCACAACGTTGACGCTTGTATTAGACAGGGCAGATTCTCTTGCTAAGTAGCCTCAAAAAGAATTAACTTTTGCAATTCTGGTAGGTAAAAATCCATACTGTTTTATGGTAAAGTTTTGTTTCATTATTTCCAATCTGTAAAGCATTTTCAGAGTGCCACGACATGTGACCTCACATAACATCCTGCCACTACAGGACATTTTGATCTCTAATCAGTACTCACTTTTTGATCTCTAGTAAGTACTCACTTTTCAGGATGCCCAAAAGAAGTGGCCTGATTCCTGCAAACCCTGCTGCTGTTTGACATGCCTATTAACAAGATCTAGAAATGAGATAACAAACACTGATGTTGGTGTAGCAAATATACCTGCTTGCTCCAAAACTTGATGATTGATAGTAAAAAGAAAGCACTGGAACACACAAGCTTCAGAAGTGAGTTGGCAAGTTGACAACCAGTGACGAAGAACATAAATCCACAATGCTTCTGCAGGGTTCCTTATTATTAGAAAATTGGTTGCAAGTTGGTTGACTGCTGTCATCTCCTGGTTTACCAGAGTCGCAACTAACCTCGCTGAGAAAATGTCTTATTTTGCCCATTTTTGTGAAAAGTCTTCCCATTCTCAATGATGGATAGGTTGGCTCAGCAACAGCTCTACCTAGAGAAAAAGAGAAAATGTTTCCTTTCCCTCTACATTGTAGACCTTAAATCTGAGAAGGAGGAAGAGATCTTTGCTATAAAATAGTTTTCTCCATCTTTCTATATATTTAACCCCTTGCCTTGTTCATCATTAACTTGATAAAATAGTTATTATCTGATGGGGCTCAGAATTAAATTCTATCTATTTTCTGTGCACCTTAAGCTAGTTGCCTGGCTGAGTCCGAGAAGTCTAGCATGGTTGGAGAGTGAAAGGTTCCTCCAGAGCATGAGAAGCTCCACACAGGGCTTTGAGGAGCTTGTCCCTCCTGGAGGATAGAAACAAGAGCCAAGGCAGACCAGCTTCCTGTACATAAAGTGTCAGGTTTGTGTTGCATTAGAAAAATGCAAGGTTTATGGACTACCAACTACTTTGGATAATCTATGGAAATGAATTTTGACATGCCGTGTATGACATACAGAATGCATATGATAACATCAGATTAGGACACTGTAACACATAGATTGCCTATGTGTTGGGCTCTGTTCTGAGACTGAATTTGTGATTTGATCTTGAAATCTAAATTTATCTGAAAGATTTGTCTAGTCTTCTGAAAAATACGAGAAGTTCTGGAGGAGTAAATCTTCATAATAGGATGCTACCAGTCATTTGGACTTATTTAAAGCTAGCATCGGGCAGTGCTGGTGCTCAGCTAACATTTAGTCAGAATTATTGTGTAAGTTCAGGAAAGCACGAGGGAAGTGGGCCTGACTTAGCTTAGCTTTTGCATATACCTTCAGCAATGCACTTTCCTCAAGTCAATCTTTTGTTTCCCTCCTTTCCTCCTTTCAAAGATTGTCAAATTCTGGAATGCATTGTTAATCCTTTTCCCTGCCCTAATGTTCAATGAGTATCTTTGTTGCTACTTTAATTTTTCTCTTCTCAACCTTTTGCAGACTGATTCCTCTTTGCAGCAGCTTCAATTCCGGGGAATGTCGGTATTCCTGTTTCCTATTTTATATTCGTAATCAGAGAAGGAACTGGCCTTCAAGGGTCAGTTTTAAGCAGAGCAGGGGAATACATGTTTTTTCTTGGTTCTCTGAGACTAATTTTGCAATATACTGAGCACTATCAGCTCTTGTTGGGGAGATCTATTTGATGGTCTAGGAGTACTCTGTCATTATGTTTTAAAATTTTCTGAAGATTTCCAACTACGCCTGTGTGTACAACAAAAGGCCTGCCAGTCTTTTTGTTCAAGTTGCATGTATTTAGGCCCTCTTAAATATTACTCAATGAAGAATGAAAGCAAAGCAATTCCAGCATTTGTGCAATGTGGATTCCCATGGTGGTATTCAGAGAAGAGTAAGGATCTTCCCCTGTTCATTTTTGGTACTGTTATTGTGTTTTAAAGGTAGATCTGGCAGGTTGTCTGCATTCCAAGCGCAAGAGAGTCCCTGGAGACAAGTGGCTTGTTTGGAGAATGGAGCTCCATGGGAGAATTAGTTCCTTTCACGGCATTGCAACTTGCCTACAGCTTGTTTCTCTAAGTAGGGTCTTCTGTATTAAAAGAAAGAAAAAAGGGAAAAGAAAAAAGAAAACAGAAATGCTGCTACGCAGGGTGGGAAATTTGCTCCCTGGTTCCCTCCTGGAGAGATGTTTTGATGTCTACCCCTTTCCCTCTGCCCCCTTCTCTTTCCCCAGCTATTTTTTTAAAGCAACCTCTTCCTTTCTGCTTGCATAGCAACATCTTTGATTCTTGGCCTTTCTCTCTGAATTGGGACTTTGGTTTCATCCTGTCAGCAGGTAAATGGCCTTAAACCCTTCATGGTTTTGTCAGAGTAAAGTGGAGCTGAAAAGCATTACATATGTTCCAAGTTGAGAGGCAGCTCTTTTGCCACGTTCAAGTGGGTCTCCCCCCTCCACCACCCCTCCTTCTATTAAAGGGCTCAGCCACAATGAAGCTTTAATCAGCTTCATTGATTTAAAGCTAATTTGCACTTGGCTTCAAGGCTAAGGTCTGTAGCACAAGCTGAAGACCTTTAAATCAGAAGTCGGAATGCAAAGCCTTAGGTATATGATATTGTCTGCTGTGCAAAAGAATAGCAGCTTCTGAAGGCTTCAAATTAACTGTAAGAAAAAAGCACAAAGGAGTGTTTTCTTCCATGCTAATGTAACCTCGGCTTGCTGAGTTACACAAGCTTTGCTATCAACATTTCTGCTTCATCATACAAATTAATAGAGTCGGCTGAATGCGTTTTAGCTCTGTGATGTTTTCAGCACTCCAATTCGGGTTGGTTTCGGTTGGATTTAACCTAGTTGCCAAACTGATTCCCATCAGTAATAACTTTTAACATTTATTTTTCCCAAAGGGAAATAAATGTCTTGTCTGTATTCTGCAATTAAGAAGTTGATGAAATATTCAGTGTACGCCTCTACTCTGACTTAAATTCTTTTGTTAACTTTATCAAATAAACTATAAAATATTAATTAGCCTGCTCTCTGAGCATGTGTGAGCTGTATACTGCTATTTGTCAGACATATTTTGAGGTACTTGTGATTTTAACATCGACTTCTTCATGGAAGAGATTGCTTTATCCTTCCTTTTCAGAATCAGTGCTTGTGATGGGCCTTCGAGTACCACAACGCATGCTTATAATTTCCTGACAGCGCGATCAAAGCACTTAGGAAAATGAGTGTCATTGCTACACGCTTTTATTAATGTTTAAACAGGTGAAGGAGAAAACGTCTTTCCTTAATTTGTCATTTTGCACTGCTGGTTGATTACACTGGGCTGCAGTGCACAGTGTTGCTTCCTGGAATTTTGGGCTGTGTTGCAAGGCTGGGAGCGTGGCCTTCGCATGCACTTATGATAGATGCAAAATCAACAATTGAATTAAAGCATGGCTGTCGAGATTCATGTTTGAGCATAACGTCTGAAAATACCTTCTTTGCAACACTTACATGCCAACTACTTGCAAGCCTGACAACCTATATGCGAATAGGTAGCAGGACTAACTTGGCTGTGTGGCTCTTTGCAGCTGCTGTATTTTGTTATATCTACTAAGAAAGAGAACACAATTTTCCAAAAGGTCCTGGCCTCTCTAGTGCATGTGGATTTGAAACAGTTCCTGAGCATATTGCAGTGGAGGGAGAATTTCAATGGGTTCATTAAAGAGTGACTCAGCTTTCTTGTCAGGTCTCTGAAGAGAGTGCAAACCTAAGCCAGAACAATGAAGCCAGGGCAATATTTAATTTGTTAGTTTCTCTGTAGAAAGTAATTCATATGTGGGCTTGCTCTTTATTTTTTTTTTTTTTTTTAACCTACTGTTAGACACGTTTCGGGGTCAGAATCTGAGCATTGGCATTGCAAGCACAGCAAGTTGGTATTTATAAACTGCTGGGCACAGATGCAGCAAGAAGGGAAAGGCGGCGCGCATGGGCAGCGGTGGGAGCTTCACCCTTGCCCCCTAGGCATGTGCAGCAGGGAGGCGCAGCGTTCCCCACCTCCCCTGCCCTTTCCCACTGCACTGATGGGTCTGTCCGCAGGCCTCGCAGCGAAGCTCCACGTGCTGACCCACGTGGCTGCAAAGGCGCCTTTCCCTCTCCCTGGGCTCCTTTTGTCACCCCCTGTCCTGTGCTGGGTTACGTGGCAAAGGGCTGCGGTTGGGAAGAGCCTGGAGGAGGAGCAGAGCTGTGTGATGGAGACGATAAGAGCCGCCGGTGCGAGGAGCGAAACGGGATCCGTCTGTGTCTGGAACACGCGATCCTGGGGCACTTGAAAAGCTTTTCATGGCCAGAAATTTGAGACATCAAGTGCACGGGGAGTAGAAAGGGCCTAAGTGGCAAGCGTTTCTTTCCAGGGAAGTGGTAATAGACACTGCATCCCAGATTACTTTTTTGTAAAACGGAGGTGCTTGTTAGTTTTGGCAAGGAATTTTTGAGGTCGTCTCCCTTTGCAAACGAATAGCGGGCCATAAGCTCCAGGGTTTGAGAGTTGCCAGGCCTTTGCCCTTAATTTATATGGTTAAAAAGTTAATTTCCTTAAGCAAAATGGGCCATTTTAACAGACTACAAATTTACTTGGGAGAAAGACTGTTGGTTGGATGAAAATGTGTTGTGCCTAACTTGGAGGGAACATACTGAACCATTAGAAAAATCTCATACTGACATTTTCAGGACAGAAAGTTTCAGCTTTGTTTAGAAATAGAGATTCACTTGATTACAATTTCAGTAGAGACTAAAAAGTATTCAGATGTTCGAGACTGAAAGAGATTTTTGCTCTTAAATCAGGATTTTTCTAGGTAATTTTGACTTTTATCTTTAGTCAGAAACATTTATTAATTCTCAAATATGCCTATCATTGGTTCTGTTTTGTGACTCACTTGCTAGAGATGCAATAAAGGTCAAAGCACTGGGGATTATGCTGAACATGTATGTGGAGTTTACTCTTTAACAACAAGCTGCAAAGTTATGCAAGATGAGCAAATTAAAAGAAGGGATAAACTAAATTGAATGAGACAGGAATACTATTCTGGAACCTTAGAGAGGAGCAGACAACAAAAGTTCAGAAGCCTTCAATAGGCTTTGTGTAAGGATTGGAAGTTTTCTTATCTCAAGGTTCTGCAAAAGGTTAAGACGTGTTGTTTCTTTTATTTTTTTCACTCTTCTAGTTATATTTTTATGCAGCTAGCTGCTGTGTGATAGAATGACATAAATTGATTTTAACAAATGGAATATGTTACAGAGTTAATCCTTCCATTTGAAAGATGAAGAAGGAAGATGATGAAATCATATGGATTTAAGTTCTATACTGATGACTACAAGACAATGGACATACTAGTGCAAAGGCTGTGGAACAGGAGTTTAAAAACATGAATTTATTTGGGATACTCTGGCAATGCCCACTGCCAATTCTTTACTAGTAAACACTCCTTTTAATTTTGAACTTGAAGGTTAAGGACCAAACGCTGCAAGCACACACATGTTTACTTAGCCTCAGTGCCTCCTGTAGTATGTCCCCTGGCAGCAGAGTAACTCACACATGTTAAATATTCACAGGCTCGATTCAAAATTTAACATGTGTTAAACTTCTGTGCAAATCTGTGTGATTACATTTGGTTCAAATTCAGTGATCCCTCTCCTCCGTGAAATACCTAATGCACTTCTGAGCTTCATTAAAATAAAGTAAATTTAAAAAGTAAGGAGGAGGAATAATCCCGAGAGATTTGTTTTCAGCTGATTAGTGGCCCGCGGTACTCAGGGTTCGGTGTATGTCCCTTCCTGTGCATAGATTTTTACCACAGTTGCAATGACATCACAACATAAAAGCTGAGAGAGACAGGCTGACTGTTTTGGGATTTGATGTTAAAACCCCTTCCCAAGCAAGCCAGTAGTGATGTTAACTTTTGGTTGTGTTTGGCTGCCGCTGCCTTTTTCTAATTTTTGTGGAAGAAGGAAGCTAGCACGTCTCTATTATAACTTGGTCATGTCAGTAACTTTTTATGACTCTTACTGCAGTGAACGGTCCACACGTTTAAGACATACATGTACACACATGTGTCAGTGACTACAGCAAACCCTCACCGTAGGGCAAAGGAGCTGGACCCGACAAAGAAGGACCAATGTTAGGACACCCTTATCCTCTCTTGACTGCATTCTTGGACTAAATAATTATTGTTTTCATTTTAACATGTACAAAACACCACTGAGAAAATGAGGCACTTTGGTGCTATTCTCAACAACTAACTGTGCCCTAGAGAAGCTTGTTTCCTTCTGTAGTCAATGAACACACTGAAGAGGGTAAAATAGGGCACCTGAGTTAAGCTTTCGCTTGGCATTTCCCTCTAGAGCCTGAAGACCCCCATCTCTGCCCCTACTGCCTGGGGGGCTGCAGGGAATGTGCTCTCCATGGGCTGCTGGTTTTGGAAATATTCCAGCATCGGCTCAGGTGCGATGTACGTGATCCTGCAGGCTGTGGGAGGCTTCTAGAAGGAGCTGTAAGATTGAATCCCCTACTTTAAGACTCAGTGTGAGACTAGAGATAACCGAAGCATCCTGGGTTTCATTTTACTTGTCAAAAAACTGTTGAAACGGGTGCTGGGCTAGTTTTATCTCACTTGGAGCATTTTGGGACTTCTTGAAGTGCAAGTCAGTTACTGAATGTCAAAATTACTGCTTCTTTAGGACCAATCCTAAGCTATTCAAATCACACATGCATGGCAGTTTGCAGAAAAATGTCTTGTGGTGGCTTTCTTGATTAGTGAAAATGATTTTTCTTATTCCTGGTGTGAAATAAGTGGGGTGGGTGAGCTACTACACTGCTATCACATTATTGACACATTATATTGTATACCATGACTTCAATGTGACTGGAGTGATGTTTTACAAGTATTGTATCTTAATTTAGCTCATCATTAGGGATTTGATACAAAGCCATTAAAATGAATGGGAAAAATCCCCATTTGCCTCAATGCATGTTGGCAAAGGAGTAGAATCATTAGGCTATGCTTTGCAAGCTCCTCCTTAACAGAGGAAGTTGCCTATTAGCAAACTGCATTTGAATAACTCATCCATTTTGGAAGGAGGAGATGGTTTTGGCACTGAGGTAAGACATGGAATAGAAGACCTGTGCAAGAGCACGGCTTTCTCTGGCTCCGAGTGCATCAGAACTTGCTCTGTATTAGTTCTGCAGAGGCCAGTGTACTTCATGGTTATTGATTCACCTTGTTGATAACTGCAGCATGCTGCTAATAAATGAACCTGCTGAAAACTAATCCACCTATATTATATTTGCATAGCTATATTTGTTGGTATCAATTAAGTTCAGAGGGCACAGAAAGGTGGTTTGAATTTTCTTGAATTTGTGATGTTTAGCATGTACAAAGGGGTGGCAATCGTCTAAAAACTTGAGCTGTATTGTTAAGATTTCCGTTCACCGCATATTACTTGCTTTCTTTTTTCCTCACTTCAAATGAGAGAATTATATGGGAATGGAAGAGGGACAATGAAAGAGCATGAGACTTAATTTAGTAATTTCCCTTTTACCAGGCTGTTTTGATTCGCCATGCAGAATGCTGTTGATAACTGTGTTCCTTTTCATTGGAGATGCCATGTTAATGCTTTCCTGCTTTTACTGCAATCACACTCTGACAGGTTCTCTCTGGTTTCATAATTTGCTATTTCATTTGGAAAAAAAAAAACCCCTCTGCACATCTTTTCTTAAAGAACCAGGACCCAGACTTGCTCAGGTATACTCAGTGCTTAAGTAACTTGAAGAAGACATTCCAACTTGAGGGATTCCAGCCACAGCCGCTGAGTCCCACCCCTAAAATGCAGCCTCTCGCCCTGTCAATTGTGCTGATACAACTGTTTGTGGGGCCATGCACTGTTAATCTGTTCAGTGATCTGGTTTAAGTGGTCCTCTGAAAGACAGCGTTTATTTTTAACCCTCCTCTGGCTTGCAGCACATGTCCCCAAATCATTTGTCAGCATAATGGATAGTAAATAACTACTCCTTCAGGGTGCCTAGGATTTCCAGAGTTTGAACACAGACTGGTTGGATGTGCAAACACCTAAAAGATCTGCATCTAGATAGCTGTCTGGCTTTATATTCTGAGGGAAGGAGAATAGGTGCAAAAGTTCTTGGTTACTACAGCCAAGGGCTACAGAAATTAAGATCTGAAAGAAATAACGGCCCTACTATTTATCTGGGGTTTTTTTCTCCTTCAAAGGTAAGATAAATGAGGCTTAAACTATCCCTTGCAATGTAATGTAGAAATTTTATTTCACTTGTAACCCAGACAGGACAAGTCAAAGAAGAACAATGAAGGTATTTGCATGGTTCTAGAAGGAAGTCCATCATAGTTTCTGAAATACCTGTATAACAAACAGTCCAGTAGCCTCACTTGCTCAAACGTGAAGGGCATCTGAGTCATCTGAATGGGGCTGGGATATGTTATACCCGATATATAAGCTATGTATACCCTTCGAGAGAAGCAGATTAAAAACTACATAAGATAGGACATCTAAACAGTGCTAGGCAGCTCTGTTGAGGCAGTTGGATGTAACTTGTGTTTAAGTTGTGTGTAACTTGTACTTTGTATGCAACTTGTACTTTGAACGCAAAAGCCCTCTAAATCTCGTCACCTGACCATGACACAAAGTGGTTCCTCTCAGGTTCAAAATTTAGTATATTTTTATTTGTATCAGAAGAGGTCTTAGAACATGCCCAGACGAGCCATACATGGCCCCTTGGCCTGGGTACCAGGTTCTAAGGAAATAGCTGGTTTCTGTGTTGTGAAGCTTGCAGTGAGATAGAAAGGACAGGAGAGAGTATCTCAAAAGGATCTGAAGGTGGCCAAGCAACAAGTGAATAGATAAACCAAGGCAAAACTTAAATCTCTTGATTTTAAATCTTCTGCCCCATTGTTAAAACTAGAAGATCCTAGTCTTCTGTACTGAACATTAAAAGAAAATTAACTGCCTAGTATGTGAGTAATGTGTCTGGATCTGAAGTACATCAGAGATATCTGTAGTGCTTGTGGCAAGCATGAATGTGTCAAACTTCTTGAACACACGAAGCACACGAACAGCTGGATCGCTCAGAGGTTTGATGCGCAGGTATTGCAGCAGCAATATGGCAGAGCTGTCTGGCCAGCTAGGGGTAAAAGGTTTGTGTAGGGATCACTGAATATCCAGTAATCTTGGTAAAATAATAATTCTACTGACCTTCTTTGTAAAGTACCTTATTCCTAAACCACTGAAAGACTGTTTCAGAACTCATTTGAGCCTCTCTGTGAAGTGGGTACGTATTTCTCAATCTTGCTGCAATGGAGAAGTCTTCACTAGGCAGCATTTATAAAGAGGATGGGTTCTCTTGGCGGAGTCGGGGAGAGACAGTGTTCACTTCATTGCAGCTTTGTGAAACAGTCTGTCATGATGTCCTGTGGACCGGCTTCGACTCCAGGGAGATTGCCTCAGTTCCCACAGAATCACTGCAAGCTGTGAATTACTACAGTGATGATCTGTAGATTTGCAGCCCTGATAAATAAGTCTTTTGGTAGCACAGAGTGTATTTGTCAATAATGGGCATGAATTGTTTTAAAGCTACAAAATAGGAGCTGTATTTTTGAGACCGAGGTATGTAAAGACAGTGTGTATGCTGTTTGTCACTTGTGCTTTACCTCATTCTACATGGATGCTTGGAGTACACAAATACAGATTATTCTAAGAAATAAGATTTTTTTTTTCTGACTCAACTTTGTCACCTGATTCACAGGCCCCCTAAATAGTAGGTATTTGATATCTCCCACCATGATTTACCATTAAAGTTTTCTGTGCTGTTTCCAACTCTTCCACTGTTTACTTCTCATAACATGCCATGGGGATGAGGAATTTCTTTGTGAAGTCTATATTCTTCATTCCAAGAGGATGGGAAAGATAGGTTATTTGTGCATAGCTACTATTATTAATACTAAAAAGTGAAATTAACGTCATCTGCTGTGCTGGCTGCCTTTTTCTGGCCTTATCAAAGAGGAACGTGTGGAAGGCAGAGTTTAATGAGGAGAGGGAGTTTCTGTACTTTCTAATGGAGGTTGATCTGGCTGATTATTGAGAAGCGCATTGCTGATTACTTTTTCATTCATTCCCTCTCTCTCAACAGACATCACTGAACCACGTGCAATTTGTAATAGTAAATTAGAGGTGATTACAAATGAAACCCTTTGCATCCAATCATCCCAGAACTTGGGGAAGCAGGTTTCAAATTTAATCCAGCTGTGATCCTTTCCATAAACTCTGATGTTTTATTTCTGTTTTTCTTGTTGTGTGTATTATATTTTTAGCCAATGGTTAATTTTCCTGAATGGCAGACTGCAAATTTGCTGATGATTGGGCAAGATTATGATATCATGTTACCAAAAATACTTACATGTTGCAACTACTAATATGATTTGAAATACGGTACAGATGACCTTCCTAGCTAAATAAAATGAATGAATAAATAACTGATACAGTTTTTGCCATGGGCTCTCCGCAAGGTTGTGATCCAAAGGAGGAGGCAGACAGCTCAAGAAAGGCAGCTCTCCTTTGAGACAGCATTTGGCTATTCTTAGTTAAGGAATTCCTGCTGGTTTTAGTATGTCAGCATCTGTTTTGATAATAGTCATCCTGTTCAGCAGAAGCATTGCTGTTCTGTAGGAACCTAAGGCATGCCAGACTCATAAATGTCATTTAATGGATATTGCAAACTGCTGGAAACCTGAAGGGGGTTCAAATTCGGTGTGAGCAAAACAGTTCTAATGACGGTAAATTGCTCACCATTTCTTTGCTTCAGTCATTTCTGCTCTAAAAATGGGTAGAAAGGAGGACCACTCTGGGGAGAGGGAAAAAAAAGGGAGAGAGATTCTGTATTTGAGTGTGAGAGCTATCTTGGTTTAAAAATTGTAGAGAACTATTTACTGGTTTTCTGTTTTAAGCATTTTAGAAGCATTTCCCAAATTCAACAAGAGGATGAGAAAAATGTGGCTTTTGAGCTACTGAGAGTACTAAAAACACAATAAAAATAAAGGCCAACTCAAGCTGGAAAAGCTTCTGGTAAAACAAACCTTGCTTTGGCATCAGAGTGAAGAATATAAAGCAAAAGGACAAATTCATGATGTGACGTGTTTTTGTGCTTGCTGCTTGTGTAATCTACACTGGTTGCACGTAGGTTTAAGGACACTAATATGGCGCTGTCAGCCCTCAACAGTGGGATGCTGGTTAGTGCCAAGCAGAATGCCTCAAATTCATTGCAGGTAACTCCTTAGAAGCACATTAAAAGCTGAGCTGCCATTACATGAATTCTATTGGACCAAAGCCCTTAAACTGAAATGCAGAGGATATGGAAAGGAATCTCAGGAAAAGACTGCTAGTACTAAGACTTTTTTAAAAGCTGTGTAATTGGTCACAAGAGGACCCAGTGAAACCTGGCATTAACTGAGGTATCTCTATCGTCTCCACATCCTCTAGACATTAGTTCGTCAACCTTGGTTGAAACATGTGCTTGCAAAGAGAAAAGACCTGGATAGTCCGTGTATTTTTACCTTTTAATGTCAATAGGAGATTTTATCATTAATTTGATATGTTAGTAACTGAGTCAAGTAAATTGTCTGGGGTTTGGTTTTTTTTTTTTTTTTTTTCTTCTGGTTTTCTTCTGAACCAAACCAGAACCCAAAGGCATTGCAATATAAATCAACCTACTTCCAGACTCCGTGGAGAACTTTGAAGCTTCCCATTAGTTGTTTTAATAATGTCTTTGACACCTGATACCTTGACAGCAATTCCTTAGATGAATTAGTTTCATCTTACTGAATGTGTTTAAGATACTGGGCCTGATTTAGCCCTATATTAGACTGAGATCACCCTCTCTTAGGTGCTACAGACTGCAAAGAACTGGAGAGATTTATAGTGTGGCCATCAAAACTGCATATGAAATCCTACTATTAAATATACCATATATTGTTGTGCCTGCAACATGTTTAACAAAGCCCATAAGTGATTCTTAAAATACTGCCAATGTGGTAAAAGACTAGGATTGATTTCTCTGACTTGCTACATCCAGTGGACTTAAATATTCATAGTCTTCAGCTTGTAGTACAGTAACTTAATAACACGCTATTCTGAAGAGGGAGAGATGCTGTGAATCTTGTGGTACTGCTAATGGATTTGAAGAGGATGCTAATGCATTGTACCAGGAAGTGAATTGAGCTTTTGTGTGTAAAGGGGGATTAGAAAATATAATTATGAAAAAGCAACAGTCACAGGCTTGAAGAAGCTTCATTGATGTGCGGCTGCTACAAACAACATGTTTTGTTGATGAGAAAGATGACTTTGATGGGTATGCATGCTGCAGTAGTAATCTTCTCTATGAAGTCACATGGAATGTATTATAGAAAGAGCCGTTTTGTGAATTATGAAGAGAAAATTAAATGTAAAGTCTGATATTGACAAAAACCCATGCAGCTTTTCATTTGAAATAACAGTTGCCTACAGAAAGCTAAGCTTTCACATCAAGAACTGCATGAAGGCTTTGGGGAAAAAAATACAGTATGATATAACTGCCAAGCCAAAAGAAAACTATTTCTTTTTTTCCCCTAAAGGGAACCAAGAAATTTAATAATTCATGATATCCAGCTGAGTATGGGAGAAGGATCTAAGCGTTTTTGAATATCATTCTCTAGATCAGAAGAATGAAAGGCTTGTTGTTATAAGTTGTGAATATCATTGATTTGGACGTCATAAATCAGCAGTCTAGTTTATGAATCCTGCTCTTGAGTGCTGATCACTTTAAATATTAGCAAGTATGATTATATTTGCTGTTTCAGGTGTCTGTTTTGCCACTTGCCATGAGTGTGCTCACTGCTGTATGCTATAGTTACTGTCTTGACCTTCCACACACAAGCATGAACCATCACCATCCATCTCTCTTGTGGTGACCAAGGTGTCATGTTTTGAGAAGCATATAAACAAGTGCACATCCAGAACACTTAGGAGAACACATAATGCTTGTGTACCTTCAATTTCTAACATGAAATTGATCATATTTCTCCCATATTTTTGAAATCACAACCTATTAGGATTTCCAGTGTGCCCACAGCCATTTTCAGGAGATTGAGGTTGAAAATGAGGACTCATTGAATTCTAGTTCCCTTTTCTCTAGTGAAAGAAGCTATGCATGGTCTTATGTGTGCAGTCTGAAGTCTTTCTGACTTTACCATTGCCAAGATTTCAGAGAGAAAGGCTGGGGGTCCTGGGCCATGGTATACCAGCTTCTAGTTTTGAAACGTCTCTTTACTGTTTAAAGTAGGATTGGTGTAGTATAGTCCCCTTTCATGATGAGGACTTCTGTGTCTGAAAATGGGTGCCGTAAGTTATATACAGCATCAAGTCCCTTCTTAAGGGCAAGAGAATTTGGCCCTAAGGAATACTAAATTCCTTAGCGATAAGACACAAAGCACAGAGCCTGCCTGTTGAAACAAGGCGTGCTTAAACAGGGGAAAACTGAACAAGGTGTAATCATTTACTGCCCTTTATCCTCTCTTTTTAATTGTATAACAGTGTATGCGGATTACACTAGAAGGTTTTTATTCAGAGAAATGCATTATTGCACCAAAATACAATACTTAGCTTTTTTTCTTCTTTTTTTCTCCATTATTTCAAAATAGTTTTCCTCTTGTATCAGAACCAATGGAGATAGTGTAAGAGAGAGTATAATCCTGCTGTGTACTTTAGAAGGCATAGTGTAACCATCCATACCAGAGAAAGAGTCAGCAGCAATACTGTTGCTTCAGCCACGGCGTTAGACCATTTTCCAAAGCATATGAATGTCTGGAGACAGTCAAATCCAGAAAAAAACCCAAAATACTGCAGATTTTAGCACTAAGCCTGGACAGACGCTCATAAATTCAGAATGTTTTGGGCTTGCATAGAAATATGTGAATAGTTGGGTTTATTTTTGTTTGTTCACCGTTCCAAAAATTTTTGAAGAGGAGAAACTGTCTTAGTCTGGATTAAGTCTTCAAAATGAAATAAACAAAAACTTGTTTGAATTGTCACATTTTCAACACATTTCATTGAAATAAGCCTGAAATAAAATGTTCTGTTTAATTTTCATGTTTTTTTTAATAAATATAGCTTTTTTTAAGATAAAAATTAAAATGAGTCTGATAAAATTTGTATAAGCGTGTAATATTTCTTGAAGTTTCCCAATTTAGAGTGTTTTTATCCAAAATACTTATACTCATCTTTAATTATATTGGCAAGGCCTCAAAGTTGTTCCAGCCTTCATCAAAGAGCAGCATTCATGTGCTGGACAAATTTCCTTGTTGATGTAGCCCCAACTCGCTCTCAGCATTGTTGAATCTGCCTTTTATACATTTCCATCACACATCTTAGTTCCTTTAGACAACAAAATTATATGCTTTGGAGGCAGCAGTACAGTGAGAGGGTAACGGTGGCCATTACACACTGAACAATTCTATTATCTCAAATGCACAAAGCCTGTTAAGTGCTGCATCTTCTCTTGTTTGAAAACTCATATACAAGAGTAAAATACATTTTTTTTTATGCTTTATAATTTTAAGTAATTTGAAAATGTAACCTGAGGTTAGTTATTGGAAGTGAACCAAAATTACTCTTGGTTATAATATGATTCATTAGTTTAAGAGGGTGGAATTGTTAATATTAGAGTTCAGATTTGGTTGCTTGACCAGGCTATTGACTGAGTCTTTTAAAGTTCCGTATGTTTTAACTCTGAAAAGCATGAATGAAGGACCTTATTCATGAAAGAAATTGGAACCACTTCCGACCATTCCTCATGTAGCTTAAACAAAGAAAAATTGACGCATGACTTTCCAGGAGGAATTCTCCAAGTGCGTTTGCTCCTGTGCAGATTGGAACATGTTCATTATAATATGCAAATAGGGTAAAGATTTGAGGTGGGGGAAAAGGTTTGAAAGCAGAAACAGCTGTCCTCCTTCACCGCCCATTTCCCCGTCAGACATGGGGAAGGTTCAGCATAGAAAGGCACACATTTATGAAAAGTAGACTACAGTCTTTGCTGCTGTTGTGGAGGAAACATAAATAAATGTAACCATGTGCTTTCTTCTGCTAGACCAATTGCTTAATTTAAACTCTATGATTCAGTAATTATAAGGTAATGATAAATTTAGCACACATATAATAAAATTTATTATGCAAGAGAACATGATCTGAAAAACAATCCAGTTAAATCTACCCATAATGTTGTTATAAAGACCATTTTACTGCCTTGTGGCTTTGTCCAAGTCATACCTTTCTCCATGTCTCTCCACTGGCTTGCCTTTGGCTATTGTATTGTATATGAAATATTTGTCTTTATTTCCAAGGCTCTTTTATTTTCTGACAATTTTTTAACCATTCCTTATACAGTACTGAAATTTGACTGTTGCTTTTCTGTGTTATATATTGTCAGCTTCTCTTCCATACCATGCCATTTGGGAAGAGCTCTTCATAAACATCTTCACTGTTTGTCTTCAAACTTTCCTTTTCAATACCAATTTAAAAAGGAAAGGTCTTTCCTACCTTCCTATATTTTTTCTTTCTTGCTGAGGGAGTAAATAGCTGTATCTGGATAGACTCCAGCTGTTCAAGACCAAATCTTAATTTTATCTCAGAGAGGTTTGCTAACATTGCTTGTTTGTAGAACTAGTAATGAGTTGCATGCATTGTTTCTTTGTTTTCGATTTTATAGTGAAGGTTCTGAGGACAAGGGTTTTCCTTACATATGTGATATATCTGACATGCATTCACTTTTTTCTCTTCCAGGAATAGATTTTGGTCTGTAAATGTTTGAGTATAGTCCACAAAAGGTTAAGGGTGGCTGGCACTGCTCCACCACAGGGAGGGATTTTTTTAAAAGGGTTATGGCCCTGGATGACACTGTAACAGACTGGATCTCTTTTGGTTAAGACATGAGTCAGTGCCTTGAAAGAACCACCATCCCAGAGGGTCTCAGGCAGCACTCAGCTGCAAGCCTGGGGAGCCGTCATCTCAGACTTGCATTGGAAACGGAAAAGTCTGAAGGGTTCAGATCCTTGTCTGTTGTGAGTTGGTTGAATAATCTGTGATGTTTGACTTGGGAGCCATCCTAACTGGAGGAAACCCTGAAATTATTTGGGAACAATCTTGACCAAAGGACAAGATAAAGTACAATATTTCATTTCTCTCTCTGTGTCTCTGGATTTTGTAACAGATTTCTGTGTTCTGCATCATAGTGGAAGATATTTTAATATAGGATTTAGGATTGGTTTTCTCTTAAAGAGCATTTTCAAAGAGGCTAGCAAAACCAGCTATTCCTTTGCTGTAGCGGTGGGGATCGTGAAACTGTGGTTGGGTTTGTTCTTGTAATGACCGAAGATGAAATTGCTTTTGGCGAGACTCTTCCACCTGGGCTGCAGGACAGACTTTGGAAGCTTACAAGATAGAAGTCATGGAACAGTGTGCAGTTAGTGAAGTCCTGCTGCTTGTCAAGCAGGATGATAGGCGGACTGTCCAGGCAGCACTGTCCATAGAGCTGCTTCATCCGGAATAGACATCCTAAGGTTTCCTGAACATGCCCAGTGGTGACTCTCTGTCCTGATGTGTCTAAGCTAAATCATTTTTTGCTAAATATGGGAACTCATGTGGTATGTGCAACTTTAAGAATCATTCTGAAAGTATCATTTGTCAAATTTGCTTGTGACTCTTGCTCTTTGGTCCCTTTCTCTTCTGGTGTCACATATTGATGAGGGAAAGAGCCTCAAACCGTATTGCTGAGATTGCAGACCTTTCCTTCTTGTTGTAGAAGAGAGGCCAGGTGCAGATAAGGGCTCCCAGGAGATTATTTAGGCCCAGTGTTTTCACTTATCCTAATGAAGCTGGCGGTCTCTCACCTAGTCTCCCACACTAACCACAGGCTTCAACAAGGTAGTAAGGGAGAGTAGATGAGAGACAAAATAATTGAATTGTGTGTGTTGGGTCTGGAAAAAAGCTGGCAAATGCAAAGGCAGTGTGATTGTTTTGATGTTTGAGTGATTATATGTATGAATTTGGGTTGTTCTGGAAAATTAGTATAGACTTAGCTTAGACATATCTTGATTTTTGTGATTTTAGGAAATTTGTGTTTTTTAGGAAATTTTGTCAGCCTTTGCTCAAGATATTTTTTCTCAGTGAGGAAGGAAGAGTCGAAGAAGGGAGGTAGGATATAAATACAGCTCTATATAACTGCAGCTCTATTCCTTGGTTCTTTTGTTTATTCTTTTATTAAATATATGTTATATTATTATACTGCAATCCAGACTCATTTAAAAGTATTTCAGAATGACACACCAGAGCTCCTCGTACTCTTTGTACCTGAAATTGTCATACAATTGTCATAGATAAGATTACGAATGACCTGCAAAACACGCTGTAAGCATGCAGAACAGGAATGCAAAAGGAAGCCTCTTCCATCTATTAATAATTTAGAGTGAATTCTTCCAGTGGCTGAAAACGTAAGTCATGGTTCTCCTTCATTTGTAGCTACGAGCTGTCTGTCCTACCTATGTGCTGAAAGGCATTGATGCACTATTGAGAGAATACCACACTGCTCATTTAATCAGTATTGGCTGTGTATTCAACATAGAGCAGATCAAATCTGACTGATTTATCATAGACTTTGAGGTAATTTTTCCTGTCAGCATAGGGAGACGTTCCATTAACAATAGGCATTAGACATATTGTGAGAGAGGAGTCCTTGTCTTCTTACTGTCGTGTTTCTCCAGGTATAGTCCCACCTGTAAAGGATATAGGTAGGGCTTTGGTAAATTAGTATAAGATATCTAGAGAAATAACCAGCATAAATGATGCTGCATACACAGTTAGGAAAGGAAAAATTCTGTGTGTGTTCCACAGTGTATTTATAAATAATTGACTTAACTGTTTCTTTCCTGTGCTTTTCTTTTACAAAAATATACGCATTGTTTAAGATGTGGAAAAGAATAGTCAAATCATTTTTTCTCCATTTAATTTTCATAAAAATGCACAGCTTATTTGTGCCTTAGTAGCACTAAGTATTCAGTCATTTATCATTGCTTTTCCACTGCATGAAACATGGTCACTCTGCATCGCCTAAAATATGTACATGTAATCAAAAACTGGTAAGTGGTTGATATCCAGACTGTAATTTACTGAAAACCTTTTAAGTGAATGGTGGCAGTGTGCTTATGTCTTCACAGATAGTAAAACACATCTGGTGTTCTCGTGAAAATTTGTGCAATTTAACAATCTCTGAAGCTTAAAGCCCTCTAAGTGGTGTTTTTGTCCTGTATATTCAGTAGGGTCTGTTATCCAAGGAGTCAGATACTTAGAGCAAATGTTTCATATCTTGTGCCTTCAACAAAATAGGTACCAGCCCATCCTGTCATCTTGAATCACTGAGTCCTATAATTCTGACTGTAAGCATTTGAGAAATTACTCATCATTAATAGAGATAGTGATAGTTCTTCTACATTACTTTTTCTGTATTTGTCAACCCAAAAGAAGTTGCCATCATTAAAAGAAGTTACTGCTCTGTGGCTTGTGCTCCAGGGAGTGTGAGGCTAAGACATACATTTAGGATGTATCTGAATTCTTAAGCTAAGCTGAAAAAAGTGCCTGCCTGGTTAGACTTACATCCTACCCCCATTTGGTTCAAGAATCCTGTGTTAGACCTGGAAACCTTTCTCCATCATCTGCTTTCTAACTGATGCTGTTTGAGGTCTACCCTAGTGTTCAGAGCATGGCTGTGGTTTCTTGTTCGTGCTTTGTCACTGGCCTGCCAACAAACTTAAGTTGGTGATTGCACTGAGTTGCACCTCAGTTTCTCTATGCATAAACCTAAGATAATGACAGTGACTATCCTTGTGAAAAGATGTGGTGACCTGCTCATTAGAAATGAGCACGTGAGAAAGGGCTGAGTGCTAATGCTGATAATGATTTATTTTCCAGCTTTGTTTCAAGGTAGGAGCTGTCTCAAAGACATCTTAAAGAAATCTTAAGATTTCTTTAAAGATGTTTGCATGATATCCTCTTGCATTATCTCTGGGAAGCTAAATTCTGCCACTGTACATTTTCGTGTGAGTTAATTGGCTGAAAAATAGGTCTTCACTTTCTGCTCTAAATATTAATGAAATTAGATCTCTACTTAGTCCCTCTATATTCTGGATGAAAGGTTCCAGAGAACTGTAAGACGATGTTTTATGTATCTAGTATTTTTGTTACTTAATACAAACTTACCTTGGTTTTACTCGGTGCTAGTATTGAAATTGAGAGTCCTATGTACTGAGAGTTATCAGAATTATTTACTCTCACCCATCTCTGACACAATTGTTTTTACTATGCTGGCTAGTGGCATGCATACGGCTGTGGTTGCGATTAACTTCTCAGGGCTTTCATCTTTGGTCTTCGTCCCATGGAAATGAGAGGCCTCAGAAGGTGGATACCAGTTCTGGGCTCTGTGGCTCCTCCGTAGTAGGACGTGATGCGGGAGCGGCTGCAGTGAGGGTCAGGGCTCTTGTGTGCAACTGGTGCTATGGCACTGCCATTCCAATGGAGACACCTTTTCTTTGATTAAACCTGCCAGAGGGGAGGAAATTTTTCTGTTTCTGCATACTCAAAGGTAGCAGGAGCTTGTAAGCTCCATACTCTCTCTAGACACCATTTCTGTGGTGAGAGCTTTGCTCTCTTTTCCTGATGAAGAAGAAGAAAAACACATAGGAGTACATTTAGGTTTATAGGTTTTGAGACAAATTTGAGTTGTCTGCCAAAACGCTTTGTTAACTTTAGTGTTAAAAGATGAATATTGCTGCCTTAAGTTGACTGGTGAAATATCTCTGGTTTTAGGAAGCCCGGGTGAGGAACACCTGTAGCAGGCTTTATTCTTTCTTTCCAATTCATGAAAAGATAAGATGCAATTCCCTTAGGAGAGTCTGTGGGTATTCTAACGTATGTTAGCTTTTTTTGTTGTTGTGAGGTTTTTTTTTAAGTACTTTTGGACTTGCTTGTCAGTAACATTCACTGAGCTGCACTAATTTTGAAAAATTCAGAATAGACTTTTGCCACTTTAGAGATAATCCATGAAAGCTCTCTTCCTGCAGCCTGCAATAAATCATCCTCTCCACTAAAAGCCTGGATGTCATTTGAAATTTATTGCATGGAGCTGGTAGTGGACTTAAAAGCCATTTCACATGTCTTATTACTCCAGTCATCTAATTTATGGGTTTCAACCACAACTGTAGTTGAAAAAGTATTTTCCTTCGACTGATTAATATGATTTCTACTTTTGCATTCACTTCCCTTCTACTGGATTTTTATGGTTTTCTATAACTATTGCAAGAGACTTTGGCATCCAGGAGAGTTTAAGATCTGAAACTGAAAGGAAAGTGCCAAGCCAGACTGATGGAGATTGACTGAGCTTTACTGGCTCTTAGCTGCACTTGTCAAAAGGTATCTCAGTTATTGTTAGTTGAGCAATCTTGCCCTAGGAAAGAAAAAGCTGTCGAGAGCTTCCTTGTTTAACATGAGAATTTGTGGCTCCATGGAGGGAGTATGAAGGCAGCCTATTAAATGCAGATGAGGTAAGCACAAGTAACCCATTTAACACAAAAGATGATAAGATATTGGCTTTTTTTCTCCCCCCACTTCTTACTGTGAGAGCTAGTTTGAAATCACTGCCCTAGATTGCAGAGTCCTTTGATTCTAGTCATGCTGATCTCTATAAGGAAAAATGGAATGAATTAGATATATAAACCAAATAAAAAGAAATACAGACACTAACATAAAAATGGAACATGTTACCTATTTTAGGAGTTTGCAAATTATGCAAAATTATGCAAAATTTCATTGATATGCATTGTGTGTGAATTAATAATTCTGTAGCACATACTACATGTGAATGTGTTTTATGTGTGTGCCTGTACAAGTAATAATTAATTATGATTATTATAAAAGCATCAGAAAATCTCCTGGCACCTACCAGAAGAAGAGATGTTGCATAATCCTTACCACCTTGAGTAGTTTATGCTAATCCTAAATGTGGCCCAGCCTGTATGGGTACCCGTGTGTGCACGCACACTCACAGAAAGCAGGCAAGGAAGAGCCTCAGTAAGAGCATCCGGTTGTTTCCCTATCATTATGGCATGATGTGAGGAGTTAAATGTATATATTTACCTCATATATGCATCAGTGCATATAGGGAGAGGTTAAGCACAAGCCCAACCAGATTTTATGAGGCACAGGATGTGAGGCATTGACTAAAATTCCTGACTGCAGCTTGGGTATGACTTGGCCGTGGCTGGTGCCACATGGGCCTGAGTGCACAAAGGTAGGTGGCTCAGGGCAGAGTCGAGTTGTGTGTGACACTAATACATCATCATGTCAAAATGATTACTGGCCAGACCGGTGATTTTCATAGTCCAGTGCACATTGACATGCTACAAACACAGGTTTGGAATGAGTATATTCTTTATTGCCCATTTGTATAAATACGGGCTCTAATAGGGAGGAAAAAGCACGCAGCTCTCACTCCCAAGTACTCATCTGTTTCAAGTTTCCTGAGAATTGAGGAAGATTAAAAACAAAGAGAGTATAAAGAGAATCCTACTGTTGTTGTGGCTTCTGCAATGCATGTTTGCTGCTAATAACACCTGGGAGGCGGTGCGAAGTAACAGCTGAGGTGCTTAAGGGCACCTCTAGTGCCATCTACCTCCTGTGCACATCTGTGGATGTGGGCATGCATCCAAGAAGAGGCTGAGGAGAAAAACAGGCTAAGATGGGATCACTGGAGAGGCTGGAGGAAGCAGTTCTTCTCCTTTGCTGAATCCGTAGGTTTCTAGGTGTGTCCTGGACACTCTTTGGTTCAGGGTGTTTGCCAAGTGTTTGAGTAAGAGCAGACCCCAGGCCAACAGTGGGATATAGGGGATATGACTAAGCCAAAGGGAAATACTTACACCCGGATGCCTCCTGACCCAGGTGCTCCCGTTTCCCCTTGAGCCGAGCAGCCCAGCAGAGCTCGGGCAAGGTGGGAGCGCTGCCTGCCCGGCGCCCCTGGGCGACGATCTGCACGGAGCCTCCGCGCCCAGGTTCCGTACCGGTGGATCTGGCAGGGCGAAACGGCAGTTTTGTAGGGAATTTGCTGTGCGATTCCACTGCTGAATAGAAAGCCGATGCTGTAATAGAGAACGCAACACTGGAAGTCCCAAGATGATGAAAGATTAATGAGTTCGGGTTAGGCTTGCAACAGCTGTTTCTTTTTTCCTTTTTTTTTTTTTTTTTTCTTGTACATAGGCAGTAATATTGTGAAAAGGTAAACATATTAGCTAAGTATTAACTTTTTAAAAAACACAACAAAAAGCACATGACAGGTCCCTGCATCTAAAACAAAACGATGCAAGTTAGGTTTCGAACTGAATCCAGTGGAATACTAAAATTTAAAGAGGAAATTATTAGAACCATCAGTTTGTGTTAAGATTTAATAATGAAATGAAAACTTGTTTTCTACAAAGACAAGTTTATTTAGGAACGAAATCTTGAGCAATTAAAGCAGCGACTGCAGTCATAAGAGCTAAGTTGCTTTACCCAATTTGTGGCTTGCAAAGCAAGCAGTGCATATTTTCTGTTGTCAATTTTTCACAGTTCATACTTCAGCATAATGATTTGTCTATACTTGGGTAATATTTTCAGGAATGCTCAATTTGAAAATTAATTTGCTTCATCTGTAGTGACGTCCTCTTTGTGTTTGCTTCCTGCGAATGTTCCTGCTGTTAAATTTTGCTGGCACAAATATGTAAAAACACGTGTGTTTGGAGGAGCCAATTTTTTAAACTGCATGCACAATTACTTGCTGGAAATTCATGTGCACTCATTCGGGAAACAGGAAAAAAAAAAGGCGTAAATAGTCCCAATTAACTAATACAGCTTGAGGAGAAAATATTAAATTGTTTGTGCTTGCAGAGAGATAGAGATTTGCCTTCAACCTGATTTGATACTTTCAAGTGCATTTTTAATCCGCGGAGGAAAAAAGGCTGAATTAATTTAATAATTAGTTCAGCTGTTCTGAAAATGTTTTAACTTGTTACCTGTTTATTGTTTGCTTTTTGCCTTTTTTTTGGGTGTATTTATGGGATTCAATGTTTCTCACTATCCGTCCTCTTCATAATCCTTTGCCATGAGATGACAGGTATCAAAGACAAACCTATAATCCGCGTGCAGCTCTTTTCTTGACCTTGCTGCACCGGAGGAGTCTTCTGTATGCCGTTTTGCCTGAGACAGAGACAAAAACAAAAGGAAAAGACCAACTGGGAAGCAGGGCCCCAGAGCGATGCAGCTCAGCAGGCAGCAGATTGCTAATGGCACCTGTATTTCAGTTTGCAGCAGTGAGTGCTAATAACAAAACACGTGCACACGCGCGCACGCCGCCCCCCGGTCCCGCTCCATCCCTCCCCCTCCACTTTCCTTCCCCACTCCCACATGCTTAATTAGAAAATCTGGTGCAGCCAGCGACGTTATCTGCCATTCCATGTGTGTTTGTGGGGAATGCGCTCTTTGATGTTGCTGATAAGCTTTGCTGTGTTGTGGGTAGTTAATTGGTATTGGAAAGGAAATATCTGGACTAGTGTAAAAGGAAGCTTTCTAACTGTCTCTCATGCAGCTGGTCGCAGTTGTTGATGAGCCAAGGTGTGGTATTGATGTAGCAGTGGCGAGGAGGTCCTGCCAATATTGCCCACCCCCAGGAAGTGCGCGGAGCACCTGCACCTTTGGAAACGGTTCTGAACACTTCTTTTCTTCCATCTTTGCAAAGGAACAAAAGCAGGAATAAAATAAAGTACTTCCCAAAACCTGGAGGGCCAAATTTCCTGTTAGTATAAATCACCATGTGCATGTGCGCGGTGATCTGTCCTCAGGTCGTGCTAGGCAGCCAGGACTTTGGGAGCACGGCTCGGGGTGGAGAAGCCTCTTGCAAGTTTGTGAGCTAACCGATGGCTTAGATGCCTTCAGAACTCAAAATCAGAACCCCGGCTTTATTTTGAACTTTTCTTCTACAGTTTTCAAGCCTTGCATCTTATTTTGCATTTGCTGTACAGGAGCGTTTGCTGCAAATAATCTAGAAGGCTGTATTAAACCTTGCCTTATTCCTCTATTTAAAATACAGTGGAAAGACCATGATCTTTGTCAGGAAGGCAGGATATTGTTCTTTGTTTAATGAGATCATCTGGCTCTTTTCTTAGATTTCTGTCTTTCTGTTATTATTGCTCACAGGGCTGACACCTTCATTTAGTAATAGATGACTGTCATTGTGAACGGTCCTACTGTTCCTAATGAACTTTAAAATATTTGTTCTGGTTCTTTGGCTGTGTTTGCTATTGATTTGTTACATCTTTTTGCTTCCCTTCTCAGGTTTCTCCAATGTCTTCTTTCTGTTTTATATTTATTATATTCACTTTTTTTTTTCTTTCATTTGTTGTAAGCATTAGAAAAATTACAGCTGCTTTCACTTTGATTTTAGGTCTGGTTGCATTTTTATAACTAGAATGCTTCCCTTTCTGCATCATTACCCTGATTTCTTGGGTGGCTAATAAGATATTCTTAACGTCTTGCCAATCATGTCATCTTTCTAGCTTATATTTTTTTTCTCCTGGATGAATTTGGTTCATAATTGTTTCCACCTTTTAAAACTGAGTGAGGAAAAGCTGGTAGAAAGATAAGTGGTTTGAACTTTATTCTGTGTGAATGCAACTGATGTAATCGAACCACAATCACTTGCGTCTAAGCAAAACTCATTTTTAATTGTGTCTATTTCTTTTCATCTGCCAAAATGATGTATAGGATGATGGTGCCCAGTGAGATCCAGACACCTCCCCACTCTTTATTCTCACAAAATTATCATGATTAACTTCAGTTGTTTTCGTACCTGCCCATCTTAATGTCGAGCTGACAGAATTAGCTAATAATTGATGTTTATCTTGCCGCGGGTTCCGCAGTGGTTTGGCTTACGGGCACTGACAGGGCTGGCAGGCCCGGCTCTGATCCTGCGTGTTGCTTGCTGGGCTGGTGGCGAGCAGGGTGAGCCGGCTGCCGCCTCCTCCACTCGCTACGGTGAGCAGACACCAGTTGCATGAGAGTCTGGCTTTTAGAAGAGATCCGCAGCAGCTCCGAACGGATATTCTGTGTTAAACAATCAGCTGGGTATTAGCCAGATATGCTACTCTTTGGGCCAGTTTCTGCTCGCTGAGTAAGAGGGGAGGTTCGATGCATGTTCCCACCTCATACAGCACGGAGGGAAAACCCCGGCACTGACCATGTCAGTGAGGAGAGGAGGGTGATTGGATATTCTTGGTCATACACCTTTCGCAGTACTGCCTTCGTGCTACGCCTCTTGCTGTGCTCCCATCCAGTTCTGCGCTGTTTTCAATGCTGTGCTCCAAGTCCAAGGGATGCTAGGAAGCATGGAAACCGATCAGAGTCCAGAAAGCCCTGTTTTTGTCCAACCTACGAGTTTTGTAATTGAGGTTGAAGAGGATTTAACTTTAGCAGTGCCTGGGAGGTTATTGCTGTCTGTGGGTGAGTTAGCAGAGCGTGAAGCATGATTTCCCTTCCCCCTGGCAGTAGGGCCCTGGAGAGGGGTCACCGAACCCCCAGACTCTGCCAAAGGATAATGAAACATGTGAGGAAAGGATTTACACAAAATAATTATCAGAAGGGATGCTGGCAAGTAGCTTTACAAGAAAGTCTTGGAAAGGATGAAATAGAGGATAATTTAGGAGAAGTCTTGTTCTTTCCAATTCACCTGGCTGGTCTCTAGCCCAGTAGGCCCTGGTAGAGAGGAGCTCCAGTTCTGATGAGCGTGAGTGTCTGATAAGCTGCCTCTGATTCCACTTTCATTCATTAGTTTGGTGTGAAATAGGAGACCAAGTAGCTCCATTTGTGGGCCATTAGAGAAGCTTGTTACAGCCTCATTTGCAACTGATTTCAGACTTTCTCATCATGAGGCAGTCATAGATCAGTGCCCATAGACACCATATTATGTGTAGCCAGGCCAACACCACTTGCAGTGGTGCAAGTCAGTCTCTCCTACTGGTGTGTGTATCTGGGACAATGACTTTTAGTAGTACATGAATGCACAAATTAGCAATTTGCGCTAGCCTGCACACAGCTAGTAGCACACATACTAGAGCTTGGTAACTCCTGTCAGTACCTGATGGGTGAGGGGGAAAAATACCCACAAAAATCCTCTCACAGTTGCTGTTGATTTGCAAAGAAATTTGAAGGCCTGAGTGGTATATTAGGGCTGACAGTTTGAGAAGAATTTCTCTATTCAGTTTTTCTCTTTTTTCTTTTTCTCCTTCGTGCTGCTATTGACTCATCTATTCTTTTCACTCCCTGTTTACACTCATTTGTATTCGCTTACTCTGCTGACTGGTTACATTCCACCAGCCACTTACAACTGCAATGAATAACGTCTTAGGCCCAGCGACTACAAGTGCAGGCTCCTCACACATCAATGTCGTTACTGGAATTACTTTTACTGATAGCAGCCACGTGGCAGGCGTGCTGGGAGCATGAAGAACATAATTATTCAGGTTTGCTCAAAAAAGAAAAAAAGAGACTTTTTTTTCTTAGCATGAAAATATTGCATTATTTTTATTTTTTTATTTTTTTTTTTTTTTTACTCATTGACTTCCATTGCCCAAGAGAAACAGTATGTCTTCTTCTTGCACCGTCTCTTCTGGCTCTTTCCACACTCCAGCTACAAAACAGGACTCCACATGGGATTAGGTTGTGTCTTGGTGTTATGTGGGACCTTGGAAGAAGAGTCAAGGAGTCTCCTGTGCTTTTCAAGGGGAAAGTTTCATTACTGCTATGGGGCTGGACAGACTTTTCTGGATACTTCAGGCCCAATCGCTGGCCCACGCTTACATTTAAACACAAGCTTAAATTTTGCCTGAGCTGGAGCCTGTTCAGAAAAGGCCTTCACAGGGACAGACAGCGAGAGGTTCGTAGTCCCTTCCCTACGATATTGCTCCCAGGAGAATGCAGCCTACTTGTTAAGACAGCTGCTCTGCTCTGCAGAGCTGAGAGCTTCAGAAAAGGAGCAGTTCTCTCTTAAAGGGTTTTATTTTTCTTTTCCTTTTGGAGGGAAGGATCTGCCCAATAGGTCCTGGATGGACTCAGGGCCTTGCCTGGGGTTCCACTGATTGGCTTTTAAGTTTCTTCTGAGTATTTATGAGATATTTGGATTTTTGTTTTATTTTATTCTCGCCAAGTGCCTCTGTCTGCATAGAGTAATCACCACAGTGAACCCAGTAAGGGGTTTCATGACCTTAAAAAGAGTAATTGAATATTGGCATTAGATTTAATTGGGGCGGGGGGGAGTTAATTGTTCTTAATTTAATCTGAAAGACAAAAAAGACTTTAAAGATCTCGGCTGGCATGTGAAAGAATGCCCTCTTCTTGTTCTAGGTTGTATTGTCTCATTAAAATGCCCCTTTCCTGTAATCACTATTTCACAGTTCAGCCATCTCCAGATACTGTGAAACAGCTGTGCAAGGGTCAAGTACAAGAGGGCAATGGGAAAAGAAAATCACACCACAGCTCCCAGGATTTCCAACCACCCTGTTAACAAATTTACTGACACAGGGCATAATTTTTACTGACGCTGCCCATTTTTTACTGACACTGACTCTTAAGACTCCATAGGGAGCAGCTGCTGACATATCTCTTGACTTTGAAAAGCTCATTGCTGAAACAAAATGGTTTTATGCAAAGATTTACATACAGTGTCTAAACATTAAGCAGGGGATCAATAGTTCTTCAAGTCAGAGTAACGGTCCCACATGGCATAGCGACATGTTAATTAATAAGAATGCACCCATTTTTCATCCTTGTACTTTTTTTTTCCCCCCTGTCTTACGAGTCCCAGGGGTCTGTTGAAGCACATGCATTTCTTATCAGCATGTACTACCTGGAGTATTTTCGAGGCTCTGGTTCTGGGTTGACACCTGTGCAGGCAGAGCTGACACCTTTCACTGAGGCCAGTGGACCTTGTCACAGGTGGTATCTGTGTATGTCCTTGCAGATCTTGCCCCAGGAGCAAGCCCTTGGTTAGGAGAGAAAGGTGGCTAGTAGATTTCAAAGACCTTATTGCCTAGATAGATTTAAATTAAAACGGGCATAGTTTTTAAGACATAACAGCTGTCTGTTGTAGCTCCATGCTTGCTTTTTGTCCCTGCAGTCTCTCCAGTTGTTTGCTATTGACTTTTCAGCCTCACATAAACATGATTTTGTTTGGTTCATCTCTTATACCTGACCACTAAACTGCACTCTGTGTGGTACATGTATGCTTTTTTTCCCTCTTGCTGCTTGTGTTCCCTCTCAGTTGTTGACTGTGACTGGAAAATAGGCATACAAAGCATTTTGCATTCTCTGAATGTACCACACAGTAATTCTGCTGTCTGAAAACTCTGTAATGTCAATAATTGATGCACTTGAGAAGTGGTAATTAAATTAGTTAATTATGCTGGTAAAATTACATGCAATTATGTGACTGCAGGGTATGTTTAGTAAATTAGGCTTTCCCATACTCACTACATATTGTGGTGCCAATTTTGTTCCTTGATGATTAGGTAGCTTTTGATACTTCTTAATTGATTTAATACCTGGATCTTCATTAGCCCTCGATTGCTATGCAATGTATGTCTGACATTTTTCTCTCTGATATTTCACAGAGTATTGTTCATCAAAAAAATCAATCTATACATATATACATATTCCTGTCAGATATTCAAGCGCCAGGACTTTAGGGAAAACGTTCTGTGCTACAAGTGTCTTGCAGTGACTTTCCCACTAGTGTGAGATGCCAATCAACCAACTGTCCCTGGGAACTCTCTAAATGTGAAATGACTGATTTCATTAATTTTTCTCTTGAAAGACTCAAATAGGTGTCTCAAGGAAGACTGGCATGGGGACAACTCTCTTAATGACACCTGTTAGCCTTGCAGGGAGCAGTGAAAGGTTATTGAAAGGTAATGTTCATTCAAATGAAAAAAACAAGGGGTCATACTTGACTGTCTTTAGTCAATGGCTGGGGTTTGCAGTTCTTCATTGCTACAGGCTGAATATTTTATGTGTCAGAATCATGTCCTGTCAGATGGCTACCTTCATGCTGGCTTTGGTTACTATAGGGAAACCTCCCCAGCTCTACTATTCTCCGAGCCTTATGTGCTCCCCACCTGCACATACTCTACTACTGACAAAAATGATGCTTCTGGATACATCCGTTGGGATTGATCCCTGTTCAGAGTGCTAATGAATAAGTGCACTACCAGGAAGGTCCTGCAGATTGACTTGTGATCTCTTATTTCTGTTGATAGCGCCGATTCTCTGGGGGAAAAGGAAAGCATAAGGGTGGCCAGTTGCGTTATTCGGGCTCTGGACTCATGAAGCATATAACCTTATCTCTCCCTGAGCCCAGCCCAGCTGTGTGTCAATATCAAAACTGGTGTAACCTGAATGAGAAAACAGTTGAGTAATTGAATCTGCAGCCCTGCTTAGCACTAAAAATGCTGAGTGTCCATCTCCCGTCGAGCTAGTGTTTCAGGGAACTTGATACACATGTAGGCACACAGGAACCCTGGTTTGTCGTTTGACTGATTTGAGTCCCACTCTTCTTTGTCCCTCTCTCTCTCCAGTGTTACCTATGTAGTTTTGGTTGTTTTCTTTTTTATATGCGAAGTGCACAGCTTAGGCTTATAGCTTAGTTCCAGTATTTCCAGAGTGCACAATAATTCCCAGAACTGGCAAGCTGGCTGGCTTTTTGTACCTGTTATATTCTGGCCCCTGAGACATGCTGGTTGCAAAAGTCTGAAGCCATGTAGTGGTGTACACAGGAAACCAAGAACAGGGGGCCTCCGTTTCTCCCACTTCTCTTAATTTACTGCTTATAGGGAAGTCCTACTTTTATGAAAGTGTGAATGTCACAGCTTCTTGAGCTAGTTCTGTAAATTGCAAGCTCATGGTGAAATTAGACTTAATACTTCCAGCCTATAGGATTGGCCACAGGATTGGAGGGTTTCTGATATACTTGTTCCAGCAGCAACAGATGCAGTTCCATTTAACAGGCTAATACATATTTCCAAAAGCTGTAGTTTTGTCCGGTGATAAGCACTGCTCTTAAAATGTGGAGGAGTGGAACCAGCTAAATGAAAAACAGTGTAAAGAAAAATCCTGTGTAAAAATGTGCAGATTTAGATGGGAAAGCTGTCTCCTAAGGATACTTGGGGGGAATGTAGAGATAGGAATGGATCCTCCTGCAGGCATGTAATGGTCTTACCGGTGAGTCTGTTAAAATACAATCTGCTTTACTTGGCAAACTCTGATATGCACCAACTTTGTTCATTTATCAGTTGTGCTATGTGCTGATCAGGGATGCCTGAATATTGAAAATAAAGAGGAGATAAAGCATAAGATAACCCTTGGAGAGCAGGGCCTACGCGAAGATCTTTGCTCTCTTTTCTTTGGTGGAGACAGTTTCTACCTGGCACTTGCAGTCCTCTGAAAGCAGTGCACTCAAAACAACTTATCTTTATTTGGCACATTTGTGCTATTGAAGCTGGCATGCTACCTTGTTAGCTGGCGCAATGCCATCCCAACAGATGGGCAGGAGTATAGGCAGCCAGGAGACCATGTACAAGCATCAGTATGTGTGTTGAGGGCAAGATCCCTAGCCAGGAGTGTTGAAATGTTTGTCTGTCCTGTGTTTCTCTGCCTGTGGCTAAGACGATGTACCAGCCCCTCTTGGCCCTGAAAACAATTAACTGCACCAGTATAAGGCCAGTCCTCACCTCCAACGCAGGGTGTGCTCCGACCATGCAGACTCCAGGTTACTCTTATACCAAGCATTATTCTGGGAACTTCATGAAGGAAACAAATGCTTGCTACATAGAAAGTAATTTAAACTGTGGTAGGCCAACTTTTTAAAACTCTATGTGCGTTAAGGCATGCTCATAGCAGTCTCAGAGAACTAGCAAAGCTCTTGGCACAGTATGAGGTGTAGTCAGCTGAAGTCAGTTCCACACAGGACATTGCCACAAGACTTCTGCTTAGCTTGGAAAGTGGGCAGGGCTTGTGTGCATCTGTCTGCAAATTGCCAATTAAATTAATTCTTAGGTGTTTCCTACGCATTTTTCATGTTGTTTGTCTTTGCATGAAGATGCAGAATTTTCTCTGTGGGACATACATACACACACGTTCATTGATATTGGGTGCATCTGTAAATTCAGGTAGTTGACTGCATTTATGATATCAAGGAAGAAAAAGAACCAGTTAATGCATCATGTATCACTGAAGGGAATCCATGCCTTCATGAGAAAATGATACTTGCTGAACTCTAAATACCTCGTCATTTGGTATGCAGATAGTAGGTCTTTGGTTTCAGAGTGGCAAAATTTGTTTTAGCTCGAATTTGCTTTAGGATGATGTATGCTAATCTGAACTGCCCCCTTTCCCTCAAACCTCTGTTCCTAACTTATGAACACTTCTAAAATGTCTTGCTAGCTAAATTGGCTTAAATTTACCAGCAGTAAACTGTAATCAAACTCCACATTTCATTAAGCATAAACTCCATCCAGACTCCCACTTGAATTTGCTTCAGTTAAAAAGCTAGCAACCTTTTCAAGAGTTTTATGATATTTTCCAAACTGTACTAAATACACTGACAGAAAGCCATTATGCAGGGATTGCAGTCTGTGGTTCAGAGGCCTGTTCAACTAAAGATAAAAGCAGATAGTAATACAAGCACAACTTTTTGAAGCTGTTGCTCTGATACTTTACATTCAGGAAATTATCCTTGGAACTGTAAAGATTGTGCCCTAAGATCTTTTCCAACAAATGAAGTATCCTCACCTGGAGAAGTTTTGGTCTTGTCACAGGTGACAAGATAACTATTTTTTTCCAAAGGCCTGTTGCTCCAAGGTGTGTTTTGATATTTACTCATCTTGTGATATCTTTTCCTCATTATATACTAATGGATAGCTTAGGATGACTGTGCCTGAAAGCCCCCAAATTATGTTCTGCTAGTTTTAACAAATAGGTGTAGCGTTGAACTGGCAGTAGTCACCTTTTCACATTAGCAGTCCTGAAACATAAGTCTATTCTGTGTAAGCATTCTCTTTTAGCACAACATCCAATGTCTCCTGTCTTGAATAGCTGTTGGTGGTATGAAAAGCAGAGTCCGGTGGGTCGGTGAGTTTAAGTCATTTATTTATCTGAGTAAGGATCAAGTCTGTTGGACAGCGTATGAAAGGAATTGGGTCCCAGTTCAGTATCTAATAGGGATACATAATTAGCAAAAATGTCTGTTGACCCTCACCCAGCCTTGTTTCTCTTAAAAGAAAGATTGTTGACATGTGACTCAACAATATTTTACCTGTTGTTAGCATATAAATTCAGGTTGTATGTGCCACCAAAGACCTCTCAGCTAAGGGTAAGTTACTTTCTTTATTCTCTTTAGTTTATGAATCTGATTATTTACACAATTTAGTGACCAGTATCTGTGTTATCAGAATAATTGTTTCTTTTTCTGGAAAAAGTACCCGTGATCAAAGCATTGGAGAACAGCTGAAATGTAATCAGCAGGTCCTTGGCTCTTTATTTCTACTTTTACTAAGTTTTCTAAAGTAGGTTCTTATGTGAAGGCATAGCAGCAAGCTTTACCTGTGGGACACTGTGGGACTTCAGGGGTGTACCCCAGGGTTAAGGCTTGGATCATAAGGTGATAATATGTTCCAGTATCTTATTGTGAAGAGAGGAGTGACTTGCTCCTTCTCCTGCAGTCCCTCTGGAGAATATCTAGATCTAGATCATCTAGAGATCATCTAGTCCAACCCTCCTGCACACACAGGGACCCCTAGAGCACACGGCACAGGGTGGCGTCCAGGTGGGTTTGGAAGATCTCCAGAGAAGGAGACTCCACCACCTCTCTGGGCAGCCTGTGCCAGGGCTCTGCCACCCTCACAGGACAGAAGTTCTGCCTCACACAGAGATGGAATTTCCCGTGTTTCAATTTGTACCTATTACCCTTTGTCCTGTCCCTAGCCACTAGTGAGAAGAGTTTGTCCCCCTTCTCTCCACATTCACCCCTCAGATACTTATACATGTTGATATTGATTTAGCCTCCTCCAGGCTAAGCAGGCCTAGCTCGCTTAGTCTTTCCTCATACGGTAGATGCTCCAGTCCTTTAATCATCCTCATTGCTCTGTGTGCTGGACCCTCTCTGGAAGCCCCACATCCCTCTTGTGCTGGGGAGCCCAGAACTGGCACTTAACCCTTTCTTTGCATCCAGTTTTTGAGTGGAGCTTCACACTCTCCACACCTCAGGCTGCTCCTGCTTTCCTTCCCTTCCCTGCCTCTTCCCACCCCGTTTAAAAGTGAGGAGCAGTGAGAAGCCTCACTGTGCGTGCCGCCTGCTAGCAGCTCTCCGGGAGCCGGCAGCGGGTGCCCGAGCAGGTTTGTGAGAACACGGCTGGGGTTCTGTTGGTGCGGCCTCTCTCAGGTGCCTCTCTCCTGCCATGTCTGCAGGTGGGACGTGCACGAAGAGCAGGAAGAGAGCAGGGGTGTAGGGGGCTGTGTGATCAGTCGTTGTAATTATTATTTTATGCCCTATCAGCCATCTTTTTTTCCTAATTGAAATACTCGAAATAGTACTTTCCAGGTAGAACTACCATCTTTTTGACAAGGTTCATATCAAAAGTGTGCTGAAAAAGGTTTAACCTACATGAAAGTCTGTATGTTTGAATCTTGTTTCAAGCTGAATGTACTTCCCAGGGATCAGACGTTTCTGATAATGTGTTACTCATCTCACTCAATGCAAATGCACACCTTTTCCCCCCTTCTCTCTCCTGACACCCTTTTGCTCTTCAGGAGATCTTGTTATGATGTCCAAGGTAATCCTTCTGTGTAACTTCTGACTGAAGCTTAGAGAGAGCTTATTCCCAATCAAGGGCATAGGCACTATTCTTTCACTTGCTTTTTTTCATTTGTTTGTTTGCTTGTTTATTTGCTTTGAATGTGTGTGTGTTGTTACCCCAGAAATGTCTTATCTCTAACTTTAATTTCCTACTGAACTTTTCTAATAGAGTTCCTCTTTGAATTCATTTGATTTTGGTCACAGAAAGATATTTAGCGAGGAGCCCAGGTTCAAATTTCCTTTCTTCATTAACTCTGTTAAAATACAAAAGGAAGGAAAATGCCACATGTGCTTCTGGGTTTATGATGTAGCTTGCTGACGGCCCAGGATGGAATGCTGTTTGCTTGCAGTTTACCCTACACTGTTATCTGCAGTAAGAACATAATCACTTCCACATCCTTATGCCAAAAAGAGAAACTTCTTAATTAAATTGTAATCTTTATTGAACAATTTGATTTTGCTGACTCATCCCAAATCTACCTAGATATGTAAAGCTTCAGATTTATAAGTTGCAGACACACTGCAGCTAAATGAAAACTATCTTAACACTAAGGTTTCCGTAAAATATTCTTGTCTTTTGCGTTTTGCATTTTAAAGTGTAGGAAGTAGCAACAGGTGCACACAGGATTGTCCTTGCAGCAAAATAGAAGTGCACTTGGATAGCTAGCAAGGAAGAGTAATGTAAGTATCAGTATGGTATATGGAGCAACTAGTTGTATGGGTTTTTTTATGGCTCTTTTGAGCTTGTCCACTGTTTCTATTGAGTTAAAAGACTGTTCCATTAATAGAGGGAATGCAAGGCCTCCACACAAAATGAAGAAGAATTATTGACCCATATATTTTCCTTTTGTCTGTTTTACTTAATGATTCTTGTCTTTTTCCTATTTGCTGTCTTCACTGCCATGCTAAAACAACTGATGATGAATGCTGTCTTTATTTTCACTCTGGTCATCTTAGGTTTGGGTTATCATGCCCCCAGTTCACAGCCACTCCAGGATCAGAAATTTAGTTGTTCAGTAATGTGTGGGTGCACTGCGGTTGTGGTAGCTATAGTGAGCTGGCTGACTGCTTGTTCATTTAGATAACCTTGCTTCTGCTTGTCACTGCACTAACACTAGTGTTTATCCTGATGGACACCTGTAAATACCCTTTTCTAGTTTTTTAACATGAGATTTGGTGCAACTACTTTTCTGCCAGATATATCCCTTATGCATGAGCCTTATCTACCTTATTGATTCCTGATGGGAGATATAGTAAGGAAGCTTGGGTAGTGACTTGAATACATTGAAATGATCCAATTCAGAGTACCTAAAAATTCTCATTTTGCCACTGCAGTGGAACTAAAGGCAGTGATGTCAGCATGAAATTATGATGTCTAGGGCAACTGTATATTTGAGGCTTAGTCTAGTGTTATTCCAAAAGCTCTGCAAACCGAAATTACTGTGCTAACATAATACAGTGATACCTGTGTCAATCAGTGGTTGAGCTTACACACACTTTGCTTCTCTTTGACTCCGGTAGGGCAAGATGAGAGATGGAAACCCATTGAGAGATGGGTCATTGAGCTGAAGCTTCGACTTTTACCTGGATTTTGGTGCTACCTGTGCAAAGAGCATTGTTACTGACTTTAAGAACCACGAGATGGAGTAAAACAATCCAAAATACTAAATGATGAGGGTGTTTTATGTACTTTTCTAGAGACTTCTCTTTTTTTTGAATACCAACATGCTCTGTTGGGCCACAATTTTAAGATTTGTGTACAAAACTATAAATTTAAATGAAAGCTTTGGATCTCACATAACTGCTAACTTTGGGGAGATGGGATTCTAACCAGAACGTCATATATTGTAAGGCTTGTGCTTAAAATCTTAGGAGCTGGCAGCAACAGACTTGATCTGATTGTCAATTTATTTACCAGGCATGTGCAGTTGCAGGAGATCATCTAAAATTCTGTAAAAAAAGTGAATGGATATATTATTGCAGTCAATAATAAGGCAGTTGAGGACATGCCATCAATCAGACAAACTTATTCAACGTGATCATCTGGTCCCAAAATGTGTTGTATATGGTACCCTGCTTGTATATTATTACTGTGCAAGCTCCCTGTGAAAATGTGAAGATTTTTGCTCCTTTGCGTAAGGAATACTTGTATTTTACAGTGCATCAAAAGTAACCCTAACTAAGCCATATAAAGGCATATCACATCCTTCGACTTTGTGACTCACTTATTTCTTGATTATATGCCAGGCAAATTCCAGTTTCTTGTGTTTTACTTACAATAACATTAGTGTTTAATTCTACAGATTCAATCAAAGCTACACTTAATATAAAGCAAACAAATTCTCTATTTTACAGCTGCATTAAATACTTTCCCCTAAAATGGTTTTAGGGTATTTTTTAAAATTTATGGATTTTTTTCACAAAGCTAGAGACTTTATTTTGGTTTTAGTACTCTGTATTTATAGCTGTGGAATGATCATTTTCTGGTTAATTTCACACTGAGCTTTCTCAAAACTAGTTGTATTAGTTCCATGCTCTTTAATTTTTTTCCTTTCTATCACTGCTATTACCATATATTAACTTTATATTCTTAAGCTATTAGCTTTCAGCTTGGTTAATGATTTGTCAGGATTTTTTATTTTGAAAGTGAGTATCTGGGTGGTTGGTGTTGCGTTTTTTGGTTTTTTTTTTAAAGGAATTGGAAATAACACAAATACTCCTAATAGTGAAGGAAATAGCAAGAACTGGTTTCATGTGCATTAGAAAAGATGGGGCAGCAAATAACATGGCCATCTTGACCTATCTTTTGAGTTTGTTTTTAACTTTGCAGAGGGTGAAGGCTTACTTTGGCATTGGCTGTTAATGCTCTTTGATTTGTCTCTTCCAGGACAGATGTGTAAACGTGTGTGTGCATTTTCTTGTTTTCTTCTTAACACCTGGCAACAACAGAATGTGCCTAATTACCTGCAGGCTGTTTTGTGTGTGTCTTTATGAGCTTGCTTTTTACTTCTTAAAAATCTAGTTCATTCATTCACTTTAGCAGTTGTATGGGCTGAAAATGGTGTCACAACTTGGAGAGAAAGGGAAATTTTCAACAGACCAAATTGAGGACAGAGCTATACTGAGCAACAAACTTGTCTTTGCTTTCTGCTTGGAGAGTTTCTGCTTGCAAAAATTGGTACATGATGGATATGTGATTTTATGCAGCAAAATGACTGAAATTTGGGTCAGTTAAAGGGTATTTGGGTGAGTTAAAGAGCTACTGAACTAGTCTGTGAAGTTCATATAAGAGCAGGCATGAACAACTCAATAGTTTTGGCTCAGATTTCCCCCTGTGGACCTCATTCTGAGGACTGATTAGAAGGAGAAATCCCTGAAATGCAGCATAAACTGGATAAGATTTCACAGTTAAGGTTAGAGAGTCTCACCACAAAAAGATGAAGGCAGAGGGGAGAATGGGCTGTTGAAAGATCTCTTCTGAGGCTGATGGCTTTACAAGCAGGCAGAGCAAGAAAGCAAAACCTCAGAGAAGTGAGACTGTGCCCTTTACCACAGCCTGTGATTTGGTATTCCTCTTTCTCTTCATTACCATAAGCTTAATTCTTTGAAATGCTTTTCTCTTTTTTTTTTCTTTTTTTCTTTTCTTTTTTTCTTTTTTTGCAAAATTACTCCAGAATTTGAATTGAAGCCTGTCTGAGGAGGTGTCTCTCCATCTTCTGCCCAACTGTGCTTTTTTGAGATACGCTGACTTTCCACCTGCTGCATGTATCCTGCTGTGATCCATGTGTACCCGCACTGTGCATGTGGATCTAGACTTGCTGTCTGTTGGCTTCCCCTTGCAAGCATCCCAATAGAAGTCTATGGCTTTTCACATTATTTTTTCCATTCTCCACAGGGCTGCTGGGCTGATGCTAGTGTAGATCACTCTGGTCTCCCTTTCGTTCAAAAGCTGTCAACTCAAATAAGCTGACATATAACTTTATATATATAATAACTTTATAAAAAGTTATATAATAACTTTTATATAAAATAATGTATATGTTATATATAATATATATATTTTAAAATATTTCATATATAAAAAATTACTTATATATATTATATAGCATAATAAAGTTATATAATAACTTTAAGAGTAAACCCCACAGTACTCGCTGCCATAAAAGTGCCTTTGCAATGAAGTGTTTTGAATTGGGAAACACTGGAGAGATATCTGGCACAGTATTTTGAAATCAATAAAGTTTGTAAGTTATTTTCAGGTTAGATATGTGTAGATATGGAGATATTCCTTGTGTATCCTCCTCCAGGGCTTTGTTAGACTGCTAAATAAAAGTGTGCTCAGGGAGGATATGAGGTCCAGTCCTATTCCAAATCAGAGCTGCCAAAGCTTTACAGCTCCCCCAGAAAAATTTTGCTTTAGGTCATGTTTGGCCAATGGAAAAAGATTACTACATTGTTTTTTGGAAGCAATAAAATTTATCTATTTTATAGATATACTTTTCCTCCTTGGGTGGCATATAGCCTGAGCATCATGTCTTTTTTGCTCACTCAGTTACATGATGCCTTTTATTCTGTAAAGCTTCCTTGACAGAGCATTCCTCCTTCCTCCAGGGATAAATAGGATAAGGTATGTGGTCTGGGATAGCTGCACTGCTAACTGCATTGGGTGGAAAGTGGAGTTACTAACCCTTTGCAGTGCTTCGTGCTTTCATAACTGTGTGGCCTGTCAGTAGAAATGCCAAGCTAAATAGCAAGCAATAGCAGAAAGGGACAGAAAACAGGGAAGAAAAAAGGTGGAGAAAAAGAGATTTTGTGGGACTTGGTTGGCGAATGTGAAAGATTGTGGAAACCATCTTCAGGTGGTGGGATTTGAGGGAGAGAAAGAGTTACCGCTGTTAGAGGTGAGGTGAGAATGTGTGAAAGGATGGAAAGGAAACGAGTGCTCACTGAATTCAGGGCCACAGTTCAGCAGGTTGGCAAGAGCAAGCCCATGGAGAATTTTTAAAATAGGGAAGTCTGTTTTGATCCGAGGCCTATAATGAAGTGAAAGCCAGTGGAATTGTCCGGTGCTGCCAAACCAAGTATTTGAAGCTCACAAATTTTCTCTCCTCATTCTGTTACCATATCATAAAATAGACCTAAATGTCACAAAACTTTAAAAAGTAATAAATCTCGAATGATTTTTGTTTGCTTTTTTCTATTGTTATCCAACTTTGTCATGTTTCAGCTTCCTCTGAGACTTTTCAGAGCAGCCAAGCCTGCAAAAACAAACAAACAAACCCACTCATGGTGATGTCCTCATTCAGTCCTGAATATTCAGTTTCAGGTATTGTGCTGATAACTTTCAAATTCTGCATTTCACAAATTATTTGTCAAAAGTATTTTTGTTTGTCGTTTGTTTTGTTTGTCTTTTCAATTTGCATAGGATTTGTATCTTTATCAAGGAAGATAAAGACTAACGTACTAAGAGAATCATCAACAGCACAACTTTTTTTGTGATCTACTTCTAACAGTCTGTGCATATTCAGGGCAAGGCTATGGAAGTGTGTGGTGACCTAACAGTTCTGGAAATGTCATCAATAATGTTGATCTATGTTTGATTTAATTTTTTTTTTTTATAATACTAGTGCAGGAACCACGCTGACAGAATAGAGGTTTCTTTGCAAGCTGTCCAGGTAGTGGATCTTTCTTTTATAAATGAGATCTTTCTTTTATAATGGCATGTGATTTTAGGGTTATGTGGTGCAATTCTGGCGAGTTGGGCACTGCATTACAACCTGCAAGGAGCTCTACACTAAACACCTCCAAGTGGACTTGCTGCTTTCAGTTGTCTCTGAGAAAGTAGTGATAAGTCCACAATAAGGACTTTTCCTCTGTGTAGCCTACATGACATAATGTCTGCTGTCCATATTTTGACCTGTTTTGATACAAAACCTCCTAAAATCCTCATACGAAACTGTGGAAGAAGCTGTGTGTTTTAGGGCAAGGTGTGTGCATGTATTACTGTTCCTGGCTGGCAACAGGAAGGACTGCCTGAATTCCAAGTGCACTTTTGGCACATAAGCAAAACCTGTGATTGTGTAAAGAAGTTAAAACCTTTCCTCCGTTTCTAACAAGTGAAAATGTTGAAATTTTCCATGGTCACTTGAAAATTAAATGTTTTGCTGTTTTTTTCCTGAGTTAGTTTTAAAGTAGATCTTTAGAGCTGTAAGGCTCCCAGTTCTGCAGCAGCTCTTGTTTCTCAGATACAGGCTGCCTGCCAGCCTTGCAAACTAAAACTGAAGAGGATTTGTGAGCTCCGAAGCGCTGGATCATGTGCGCCCATTGCGAGGTGTCATGGAAGTGCTGCTGGAGAGCCAGCAGCGGGGCGAGCAACGCTGCGACGTGCAGCATGGCCATCTCTCTCTGAGTTAATCTGGGGGCTGGAGGCTGATCCCTGCCTTGGTGTGTGTACATCACTTCCCAGGAGAGCTACTGAAGCTGCTTTGCTTTTGGCAGTTCCCTGTGCCCTGTAGGCGAAGAGTCCGAGCTACTGCTGAGCCTCCTCAAGCCCTTGGAGCACCCAGCTCCGTGGCAGGAAGCTCTGAAGTCCCTGGCTATGGATGTGATTTGACTGTGAAAACCGTTGCCATAAGGCAGCGCTGAGGCCAGAGGATGTAGCAGGATTAAACAGTGGATTGAATGCTTTTGTATAAATAGCTACAATATCCAGAATTGAAATTGTTAATGCTAACAAACATTTTAGGAGGCTATAAAATGTCATGTTTTAGGATTCAACTTTTAGGGATCAGGGCCAAAAAAAAGATGCTAAGGGATGACATATCCTAGATCATTATTTAATTATTTTGTCCTGGTACATGGCTCAGGCCAGAGGCAGGATGTTGGAATAGATAGATCACAGATATAATTCTGTGTATCAGTGTTTAATCAGTGTTTATCCCTCTCACTGTGACTCCTGAGAAGTGCTTCTGATCCATTTCTTTATTTGCAAAGCATTAGCTAATCATTACTAAGGAGACATGCAAACCCACGTTGGCACGAGCCCCTCGTTACTTGGACTGTGGCAGCGGACGCTCACTGGCTGTACTCGCTGTTCCAAAAATTGGGCATCTTCACAGAAACGAGTCAAAGGGTGGCAAGGAAAACAAAAATCTCACCTTTCGCTAGGTTTGCTTCTGTGGGCTGAAGTTATGACTCAGCTTGCAGGCATGAGAAACACCCACAGTACCACACCTCCCTGGCAAGGCCAGGTGCGTGAGCACTCCAGAGGCTTATTCTTGAGGGAAGCACTGGAAAAGTACTCATTCTCCATGCCTCAATAACGTTTACTGTTGTTACCTCGGGCATTTCACTACCCAGGCCTGTTAGTAAAGCAGTGTCGTGTTCAACTGTTGCTTTGCTTCTCAACTCTTGCTTTGCTTCTCAAAAGTGTTGTTATCAGTTGAAATAAAGGCCAGTAGTTGTGACATGAAGAGCTTAGCAGTGGGAAGGTGCAGATTTTAAAATGAATGGGCTGTAGTCAGAAAAGTGTCATGTTCTTATCTCCTTGGTGCCTCTGAAAATTTTCCATCATCCCTTTCCCATTTTACAAGTGGGAAACGGCACAGCCAGAGAAAGGAACTATGGAAGACCCTGGGGTAGGCTAGGAGCAGAGCTGGTAACAGATCTCAGATTTCCAGGGCTGAGCTTATACCTTCCTGCACTTAAAGGAAAGAGTCCACGCTGCTCAGGATTTCATACGTGCAGATGGATTTCCAGCTCTTCTTCATTTTGCGTTTTTGTTTCTAATGATCTGCTCTTGAGTTAGGGCTCAATGTGGATGTTCTGAAGTATCACGAAAACAAATGTGCTGCCGGACTGCCTGAAAGGCTATTTTTTTTTAAAAAAAAAAAAAAAATCAGTTAATGTAAAAAAGAGGGGAAAAAAAAAAAAAAAAGGAAAAGAAGGAAAAAAAGCCCTGATGATTCTCCTAGCTCCTGAACTGTGAGCATGGGCCAAATGTCCTCAAACTGAGTGGAAAAAGGTTCAGAGAAGGCAGAATTAATGAGATCCTATAGACTAAGCAAGGCTTACTAACTGGCAAGATGCAATTACAGAGAAAGTATCTGCGGAAGTCACAATTTTATTTTGCCTAGTATTCGCTGCTGCCTTGCTTCCTTCCTTTAATGACTGCTTTGAGGTTGGAAAGTGCTCTGGAAAGTGGCAAAGAAGTCTTACTAAAATTTTGACTTCCAGTCAAAGTTTTGTCTGTATAAAAACCGAAGATTGGGTCCAAGAGTATTATTTCTGCTTTTTCTGTGTTAGTGGATGAGAAAGCAAGGTATAATATATGTACTAGAGTTCTACCTGCTTGTAGGAGCAAGGAGATGCCTATTCTGCTACACGGCAACTGCAAATGTCCCATTCCCTCTTTTGTCTTTTGTCCACTGAGATCTTGAGGTTGGATGACAGTGACAATTGCATAGCTCAACAACATCCAGATAAAATACAGCTCCTCCCAAAGTAAAATCTTCTCTTCATTGCAGTTCATTTAGCTATCCTGGCTCACAACAAATATTTGGGGACCTTCAGCCAAAATGGATTTTTTCTTTCTTTTTTCCTTTCTTTTTCTACACTGCATGCTACACTGCCAAAAGAGATATTCATTGAGGTCTTTGGGTATTTCCTTTAAAGCAGCTCATTTATAAGCACGCCTATCTATTCCTGTCATCTTTATCTGCTCCCTCTGCATGAGAACCGAATACATGCTTCCCTTTTCTTACGGGTCATACATTTTAAACTCTCTGGGACAGCAAATTCACTCTTTGGGGCAGCCAATGACTTTGTTCTGCTGATGATGTGAACAGCTATTTTGCCTTCATTTCAGCCTTAGTTTTAGGAGGTGCTCAGTCTAGGGAAAAAGGACAAATAGTGGAAACATTTTTCTTTTGTGAACATTCATTAATGGTCTCAGGGCTTCTAGTTAATTGCATTGCTGAAAGCAAGGGAAGTGTCCCACTTGTAGAACAGTGTTGGGAGCAGCAGGTAGAAGAAAACCCAAGTAGACTGAGTTTATTCTGTACAAGTGAGAAACTTTTAGAGCATGAAATCAGCTGCTGACTTGATTTCATTTCTCATGCCAACATGGCTAGAAGGATTCTAGGTAGAACATACTTTAGGTATTTTCTGATTGTCTAAGCATGTATTCAGTGGAGTTAGCCGATAAAAAAGTGCAAGTAGCCTTAACAGACCTTTGGACATCGGGGACCCGTGTTTGTTGGGGTCATTTTTCTCTCTGCTTTTACAATGCCCAGGTCCATTCCAGGTCCCTCAAGCTGCAGCTTTCCGAAAATGTCTTTCTCCCTCTTGCCCAGAAATGGCTGCAAGAGCTCTGCCAAAGGTTTGGTTTGCTGGACCCAGGTCAGTGACATGATGTATCTCTGTTTGTAGATGTCCAAGAGGACGCCCACATCAAGCTAAAGCGGACGAGTGTGAGTCAGGGAGACAGCTGCTTTGACCTGTCTCCTGTGTCAAAGTGGCCTGTCTAGCACAGATGTGATTTAGAGGGATCTGGCTACCAAACTTCCAGTTGCAGAACTCATCACCTCTGATGAGGATCTCTGTGCTCACCTCTCCTTGGTGGTGTGGGTATACTCTAAGCAATCTAAGGTGGTTAGGTCAGAGCTGCAAAAGGCTAGCAGGACTCTTATTGTAGGGCATGGTACCAGCTCTGATGGTTAGTATTATGTTTTTACAACCACTCCTTAACTTATATACTAAGTAATAAACTTTTGGTTGAATTCCAAACAAATAGGCCCTCTTGTATGCCTCTTGCATGGTGTTAGAAGAGCGGGTCAATTTTCATCGGCATTGCATATGATATCAAAATTCTCTGAGTAAATTTGGCATGTATTTCAGATAGAGAAATGTTACAGTATTCATGTTACTTCAAGCTACATGAAAAAATATCAAATATACTTTTTTTTTCCCCCTGATGTCTGGTGTACTTTAAGGAAGTATATATGCAGCTATTGCATGTCTGGCCATTATTGCTAAGTGAAACAGGATGAGGCCTCCTCACACATTTGTGTAGAGGAACTGGCAATCCAAGGGCCAGATTCTTCATTTTTTTGATGTATTCCAATTTAAAGTATCTTGGTTAATTTAGTTAGGGACAAAGACTGACATACCAAAATGGAATTAAATCTTGGAAGGATTAGATAAAGTAATTATAATCAGACAAGCATTTAATTGTGTGCAGCTTAAAACAACTACTATGATCTTTTTTAACTAATGATTTATTGAATCTTCCACTATGCTATTGCAGCCTGGAATAGATTTTTCTGTTTCCTGAAGTTTAATGATATTCACTCTCTTAATATCTGCTATCTCCCAATATATTTTGAATGTGACTTTTTGCCTAAGTAGACATCCTGTTCATGAGCTCCAAAGGTATGTTTATCCGCTTTGCATTCACCCTTGTGTAGGTTTCAAGATAGCTCAAAATTTAAATGCCGTAATGAGAGCTGCTCTGGGAGTATCAGTGCTGAAGACTGACAGACAAGCAAAGGATCCAGGACTCAAATGGTGAGCAGTGGAACCTCTAAAGTATTCTGAGTTCACCCAAAATGCAAGTCATGGAAACCAGCTATTTTACATAACACCTTCCCCCATGTGTCTTAATTGTCCGACTTTAAAAATGAACCAAACATCCAACATCATTTTCTCATTTATTTGAGTGTTTTCTAATTATCTTCTGATTGTCTACGTTAGGTTTACAGCTTCTGGCAGGTATTTTTCCCTCTTCTATATATTCAAATCTAAATCTAAAATTTCAGAAGTTTATTTTATTTAAGAATAGACCTGCAAATTTAGTTATGACAAATAGTGATTTGTTATTCGTGGTTATTAAATGATATGCACATCATCCCAAGCGTGACCAGAGAAGCCAAGAGCTTGCTGCTGTCAAACTTCCTTGGGAGCCTGCTGGAGGTATAATGTACTTTCCAGTATCCTTGTGTTACTGTGATCTCTAAAGTGCGTGGAAAAAGAGGGAAGGACGCATTTAGTCGGAAAGTCCTCAGAACTAGTTGCTTGAAGTGGCTAGGAAAGCTGATAGAATATATTTGTTGTGGAGACTTTCTTTTTTTCCCAGCTTGTTGGCAGAGCCAGTTTCCATTGGCTAGTCTGTAGTACTGCACGTGTCAAGGAGGTGCAAAACCCACTAAAAACCCTACCTGTGAGGTGGCTTTAATGTATAACAGGCTGTACAGACTAGGGACAAATCTGGCAAGCTAGGAAACGGACAGAGATGGAGCTTGAGAGTCACGTAGCCACAGATATGTGACTTGCCATTAAGATATCCCAGTGTTTGGCCACAGGAATTGCTACTTTGCCCCCATTCCTTTGTCTCCTGCTCCCAATATTACGAGAGAATTAGGGGAAGCTACAAGTGTCTTCTTTCGTTTACGGGAGTACCCAACGGTTGTAGAGGTGGGTGCCTGCACGCTGGACAGGTGGGGCTTCAGCAGTGTTTTTGGTGCTGCCTTTGGGGCATGCCTCACAGCGCAAGTCTGCGCCTCGCCGCTCTACCGAGACCTTTTTGCTTTATCTGCCTTACAGAAGTCTGTAATGAAAGCATCTCGCTTTATAGCATATCATATATGACAGTTCAATGCACCTGCAGAAAGGTTTGAGACTAAAGGTCTGTTTCAATTTTAGGTTTTTTTTTTGGTTTTTTTTTTTTTTTTTTTTGGCATTTCTGTTTTCTGAGACCACTGTGTATCCAGATTGATCTTTTGCCTGACTTTCCTATTTCTCCTCTTTTTCTATCAGTCCAGGAAAAAGTGTAACTTATGACATTTCTTAGAGGTTGCAAAGAAGTCTACCCAAGATGCTTTGAGTTACCTTTACAAATCACTTTGAAGTGAGATTTTTAAGAAAATATCTCTGTTGCTGAAAGATGTTACTCTCTTCTGGGTCCTGTGCACTTTGGAATAACTTATTTTCTTGGGTGCAGCTCATATCTGCCGTAGATGCTTCTGTTTAACATTCCCCTTCACTTATGACCTTTTCCCAAATGTGAGTCTGAAACACTGCTTTCCATGTGCAGTGAACTTCCTTTACCTTGCTGCCCTATTCAGGAGACTTTAGATCCTGTGGTTGTATCTGAATGGGATGTTTTACCTCTGGTCCTCTTTGTTTTAAGAAGGAAAAGGAGCTATCAAGTACTTATGTACATGCTGCTTGCAACTGACTCTCAGAGGTCAGCAACTCATCTGATGTGATGGAGGAAGCTGTACATGATATAATGGATATTTTCTTCATCTGTCCTTTGGGTTTAGACCCTTCCTTTTATACTGGCAAGAGAAAAGCATTCATCCATTAACCGCAGTGCCGATAAACATGAGAAGCTTTGCAGGGATGGTGGGTTTAAATACTAAGGGTTTGTCCTAATTTTTTTGCTAAGATAATTTTCTCTGCTGTTTACCTTTTGCAGGTAAATTACCATTTGACTGAAGACTGAATGTTTGGGGTTTCTTTACAGGTCAGATATATCACAAATGTGGAAATAGGTAAATGCCTTCAGCTCAGGGAGACAAGACAGGGACATACTGGGGTAATAAGTAAATACACTCAGTGAGAAATCAAATTTAACTTGACTATGTTTCTTGTTCTCATAGTCCTTATCAAGTAATTTAAATATATCTTGGTCTGTAAATTGCTATGAATGCACAACATACAAATTTGAGCTGTATTGGTTAGTGGGATTGGATTAAACTAGGTTAAAATGGTTAAACTAGGTTTTGGTTCAAGTCAAATATACTTACAATTTCAAGTCCTGGATTGGCTTTCCACAAACATTTTCTAACACCTGTTTTTTCCTGCCATTGGATTTGCCTGCTAGAGAGGCCTCAGGAGCTGATGAAAATATTTGTTAGCTATAACTGCTGTAGTAGTTTTGAAGATGTTACACTATTTCCATTAATCATAGTCCTATATTTACCTGAATAACTAAAAAAGAAAAATAGAGGTTATTCATGATGTAATGTCTGTGAAACACACTGATAACCTTTGTGGGGAAAAGGAAAAAGAAACAGGAAGTGGAAGAAAGTGCTTTTATAGTGACGCTCTGCACTAAACACACTTGTGCCTACGAGTAGGGGCTTCTAGAAAAAATAATCTTATATATAAGGTGATTAAGACAAGTAAACTAGCTTCACTTCGTTGTTGTTAAACAAAGATGTTATTCTCGCACTTGTAAGATTTAGTAAGACATTAAGCATGTGTGCATGATGTCAAGATATTGGCTCTAGTATGTGTTCTTACGGCCTTTGGAGTTTGTGATGACATAATTAGGTACATTCGGTGAAAGTAACTTAAAATGTTGCTCGCTGTTCCAGGGAATTGAATGTGTTTGGTCCAGGGAATCTTGCTGGAACTTTTGCGCAGTTTCTGTCTGGAGACCTTGGGAGCTGAGGACTGAAACCGTCTCCCTCTTCCCTGGTGTAGTCACGTGTCTTCAGGTTTCCGTATGTGCCCGGAGTGCCAAATAAAAAACCCACGATCCCTGGCCAGCGCCATCCTTTGGATTTTCTGGCCCGGTGAACAGCTCTACCTCATTGCAGTTTGCTGGCAAGCTGGTGCTTGGCCTAGAACCAAAACTGCTGGCCCTAGATGTTCAGAGGTACAGATCAGGCGCTTAGACACTTAGCTTGCTAAATTCAGTCTCTGTTTTTTTATTTTATTTTATTCTTTTTTAACTTTTGTCCTCTCTTACCTCTGTGCAACTTTGTAATTGGTTTCCTCTTCTTTTCCTGTTTCTTGCTCCAGTTATTAAACATGTCGCACTCGGTACAATGTAGTAGTTCTGAAGACCTAAAAGCATGTAAAGATTAATTTATGACAGCTTTTGAAACAGGCATTTATGGCACCTATTTTAGCAGCTCATCTGAGAATCAATAGACTGTCTCACCCAAGGTCTGGCCTCAGGTCAGTGCAGGGCCAGGAATAAACTCCAAGCGTCCATACTCCAATTTCTGCTCTAATGCTGTTCTTCTTTGTTTATAATAATGGGTACTAAACATGTATTATTGCCTCTTTTAGTGGGAAGTGTTTAATGAATGAGCTATTGATAAATTCTTGGTGTTCCCTATCCTGTGCCATGAGGAAAAATAGATGAACTGTTTTTTTGGTTTGGAATTCAAGCTGAAGTTTTCTGTTTACATTAAATCATGCTGTAAATATTTGTAAGAA
>PTEX01000110.1:1856713-1909443 GCA_003342815.1 Eudromia elegans
AAAAAAAAAAAAAAAAAAAAAGGCACAAACAACTGTCCTAGGGCTGGATGTCTGCACACCAGTGGTTTTAAGACAGAGGATGGACAAAATGATAGTAGTTTGCAACTGAGGTCCTTCATCAGACTTGAATTATTCTAACTATATCATCTCACTGGTCGCTATAAATCAGTTCTTCCTATTCCTGCCCTCTGGTTGTGTTCAGAATGAGTAAGATTAGTTGTAAATGTTCCTTTTATTTTTTAAATTTAGACTTGGGACTCAGCAGGATTTTGACACGGCACTATTTATAAAAGAGTAATTGTGGTTAGATTTCATAATATAAGGGCTTGCACTGGGAGAGGAACTAGAGTGAGGTATGCGTGGGGGCTCCCTGCATCCCAGAATAACAACGGGTTTAAGCTGCCTTTTCAAATGCGTTGCCTCTTGGCTGTTAATGGAGGAAGACAGAGGGGAAAACAACAAACAAACAAATAAAACCAAGGAAACATGCTCCCATGCTCTGGTCTGGACTTGGGCACAGTGTTTCTCTCTCAGGAACTTAGCTGGTCTTACACATATCCTCAGGGTGGAGAAGTTGAAGCTTTTGCTGGGCTCAGAAAGGCTGTAGAGGGTTTGCATTTCTGTGGGCTTTTGAAAGAGCAGCGGTTGTTGCACCAAAACAGCTGGTGCACAGAAGTTTCCATCTCGGTTCCTGAGCTTCCGGATGAATCATTGCTTGCCCAGGAAGGAGAGGGACTCACAGTAGCAAACTTGAGTCATCTAAGGTAGATGATCCCATTTGTAGGGTAGTCTTTGTCTGCAGGTAATGAGAGAGGGTGAGTGAGTCAGCTCCTGTCCTGAATCACCTTCTCCAGGAGTGACAAGAGTGAGCCTGACAAATGCTTGGTCATCTAAGCTGCACACTTGACATACCTAGTATGGATACCCCTCCCTGAGGGTTTTTTTTGGGGTTGTGTTTTTTTGTGTGGTTTTTATTTTTGTTTGTTTGTTTGGGTTTTGTTTTTTTTTTTTTTTTTTTTAAACTGGGCGGATTTGATGTAGTTGGCCACTTTTCCCAGTGCATGGGACACGGAGCCAGATCAAGGATCAGAGTCCAAGCAACCTGGTGGCCCTGCAACCTTGTATCAGAGGTTCAAGAGAAAAATCTTGCTATGGGAGAAGTGAGAGCAGGGGTGAGCCGTCCCATGGGGTGCTCTGCGAGACACCCTGCCACGGTGCTGGTGGGGAAGCTCTTCCACTTAACAGTAATGCACTTGGTAAGAGGCAGGGGGGTACACAAGTGCTTCTGGAAGGAGATATCGTGATCTTTCATAGCCCCAGTCAACAGCCCTTGATCTTCTGCAATCTGCTGTTGTGCTCTGGAACAGGTTCACGGCTGCGCTGACTAAAGTGAAGCTGAGGACTTAGCCTTGGATCCAGAGACAACCTCGGAGAAGTTTGCATCTGGCTATCTGTGGCTCAGGATCATCTCTAATTATAAATCATGACTCTTCTTTCTGGCCCTCAGCTGCAATAGCAAACTGATTTAAACCGGCAGAAAATAGCTTCTAAACTACCTCCTTTCTCTGATGCTTACTGAGGGGTCAGTGTGTGCCTGATTGCTTGGCAGATAGATGTGTGGCTTTCTCCTTTCTTTGACTCCTAACATAGCAATAAAACATGGTAGGGATTCTTCTGTGCTTTCCCCAAGCTGCACGGATAAGGAGAAGTAACCAGAAGACGAGGCAAGAGATTTCTGCAACCACTGAGAATATTTGGCATGGTGTTCCTGCCTGCTGGCACTTAGTGGTGTAGCAGGCCAAAGCTACACAGCCCTGAATGCAAAGCTCTCCCTTAACATCCCAGCTGAGCCTGGGCTGGTTTGTTTTGGGAATAGCTGCCCCATCTGCTCCCTGTTTGCTTGAATGTGGAAAAGTGTTTGTGCAGGTTGGGAGGTGGGGACGGGAAGCAGTGGTGTTGACATTTTGAAATAGCACGGCATCTCACTCGGGTTGCACATCAGGCAGGTAGCAGGAAGAGCGGAGAAGGGGTAGCTGAGGCACTGGAAGCGAGAGCTTGCATGTGGCTGGTGTGTTTATATTTGTGCAAGGAGCTGTTCCCTGAGGTGCCTGCCTTGTCTGACTGTATGTCTGCTATAATCCCTTTAAGGCTGACCTCTGCTTCCAGCATGGAACGCTGTGGGATTACGGCTGCAGCTGGACTATTCCATGCATCCAAGCGTCCCACTCGCAGAGCAATTTGCTAAGCATGTTCTCACTGTGGGAATGCGCCCAGCTCTTTCAATTGTTAAAAAGATATATTGCTTCTCTCATCCTTAGATCATCCTTTGGCCCAAACAGGACTCCTATTACTTGACTTTCTAAATTTAGCAATTTTAGGCATCTCAAATTACGAATTTAATGCTATACAAAGATGCCACTCAGAAGAGCAAAAATATGTATCTCTATCCTTCTTAAAAGATTCTGCCCCAAATGCTTCATTTGCTGAAGTATATCTGTTTTCTTTATATAATTAAAAAGATTAGCAAAGCATGCCAGACAACCCAAGTTGGCATGGAATGGTATGTGAAGAGAGGATGAGGGGGGAAAAAAGAAGGTTGGGAAAAGAGCATTGTTACTACCAGGCTGAGAAATGGTACCTCTTCACAGTGAAAAATAAACTAATAAACTGGACCTTGACCAAGGACACAAGATTGGCAGCATTTTAGGTCTTAAGACAGAGTTCGTGTTTTAATCATAGTGGACTGAAAATTGAGCATTGATGTAGAGATGATATGTGAACAAGACCTTTGTGGGTCTACTTGTAATTTCAAAACAGTGTAGTTTTAAAATCTAAAACTGAGTACAAAGCACACAATGGGACATAGATATTTAAGTTACTGTCTTTTCCTTTTTAAGTAGTAGAGGATGTGAAAAGTGACACATTTCATATGTGTTTATGTAAGCAAACTTCATGCCATTCTTGCTGATAAAATATTGTATGTTGAATTGCAGTAACTTTACATCACGTCTCTTATCCTTGCTCTTTGTTTTATGAATTTACAGTGCAACACCGTCTAGAAAATAGCGATGATAAATGTTCTCCTACTTTGGTACCTACCTCTGCTATGTCTGTTAGGCTCTTGCAATGCCCTGGAGACCTTCTGCCATGCAAGCTGCAGTGACATAAGCTTCCATCATCTCCTGTGCAATGCTTTTCTGATGCTTTGTTGTTAGGCCACAGGCACAAATTTTCAGAACTGTGGGGTAGATGTTGCCTCCCATGGTATAGTTTGTGTCCCCCTGTACTTGCACCATTCAGAGAGACTGTTCCACATTTTGTTCTTAATCCGCTGCTTACCCTCAGGGCCTTCAAGGGCCTCCTGCAGCTAAGCTCCTCCATGTAGGTGGGTATGAGAGTCCTGTTCCTGGAGGCCAAGACATCATGTCTGATGTTTGTTGTGAATGTTTCACAACGTACCGAAAATCATTCTTTCCTGGAAAGAAAGATTCCTCTTTTTTTTCTTCTTTGAACATGCTTTTTCCCCCTTATTTTACCTGAGCTCTCTTAGCAAAACTGCTAGAACCCACCTCATCTGTGGACCCACAGTTAGTAGAGAAAAAATCTAAGCCATCCGAGCACGAGATGTAGTGTCCTCAGCATCGCGTCTATTCTCTCCCATTTTGCCACCTGCAAAATATTTGTGATAGCCCAGGGGGCTGTGTTCACACAACCGTGCTGTTGTAGACAGGACCAGCTCTCCTCTCCTGATTGTCCACCTGCACCTCACACATGCTGGTCCCAGTGGCAATGTTCCTGTATGACCTCTGCCTACCCTCTCCCACCCAGGTCCTGGTAATTAATTTAGCTTCTTTACCTTCTGTTTCCAGTCTTGTTGAGAATTCAATTTGCGGTACATCCATTTGCTGTGTGGCCTACACTTCTCTCCTGCTTTTCCCCCCATCCATGTGCTAGTGCCTTGTGTTTTGCATGACAATAATACATGACTTTTACAGTGCTTTCCATCTGTTAGACTCAAAACATGTTAGCAATGAAGATAATGTCTAGATAGCACACTGAGCATGTGAAGTGCTAGGAATCATTATTAATTAGGGCTATAATGCTAGGACTGTGGTTAAATAATGAGTTTACTGATGATCTCTCCAAAGATTCCTGTTACAAATATGGGCATTTAAGGGATGCCTTAAGATAAGGGAATTATGAGATGAAGGGCCTCTTGGCAGATGCCTCTGCAGAGCCGATTCCAGCTTCATGCGGGCGTGCAAATGGTTAAGTGTTAATTGCCAGTAGATGGCTCCCAAGAGCATTGGCTATGGGCTCTTTCCAGTGCACGTGAAGCAGGGTTCTGGTGCGCTCCTGAAACCCTCTGGTGCTCCACGTTGTGCCAACCGAGGCTTGCCTAGCGTCAGGCCTTCCGCCGTCAGGCCCATTGCGTTGTCTGTGGCCTGGAGGCAGTGGAGGTTACGGGTTCTCCGCATTAGGAAGCTACTACTGGGTACTAGGTACCTAGCACCTAGTACTGGGTACTAGGAAGTTACTACTGACTACTGGGTGATGGGGGCACTGGAGAGAATCACGCTCCCTAGTGTGCTGGAAGGAGCTGAAATATCAGCCCTGCTGTGGAACGACTCAGGTGGTTGTCCATACCCAAGGCTGACTGGGCGGAGGTGATGACGGTGGGTGCAAACCCTTCAGAGTGTCCCTGTGCAGGTGAGAAGAACCTTGACTGTTTCTAACATTTGCTGAACATCTCCAATAAGGAGCCTCTGGCTTTCTCTTCCAGAAACAGGATGAATAATTGTTAGAACTACCTCCTTTTTATAATTACCTCCAAATGGAATTCTTTCTTATATATATTTAGAAATTCTAATTAAATCTTACATTAATTATAAGTGTACCGCTTACCAAGAGAAGGGCCTGCTGGGAGCTCTGCTGTGTTGCAACTTTGAAGACCTGGTGTAAGTCTGTTTGCTGAAATCTGTGCTCTTTGGGGCTACTACTCTGTTTGGCTTTCTCATTAAATATTCTGAGAATGATTTTTTTTTTTCTCCAGGATTTGAAATCCATAATAAGGTCTGTGTTTTCTCAGGCAAATATGGTTTCTTAGGAAAGCTGAGGAGATATTATCTATTGGCGTTAGGGGAATTCTATACCAATTGAGGCTGATTAGGAATACTATCAGAAGAGGTTTTATTCACGCAAGGGAAATCTGCTATTATTGAGCAGAGAGAGGCTGAGATTTATGCACCAGAGAACAGTTTTCTCAAGGGTGGCTGCTCTCAGTCTGGCTCCTGTATGCCAGGCTGACAGAGAGATGCCACCTTGTAGCACTGGGCTGTTTGTTTTGAAACAAAGGGACTTTGTTTTGCAAATAATGGTCAGGTGGACATGGACAAACCGCGTGTGGCCGGTTTTGTTCTGAGAGTTCACGGTATTTTGACCAATACAGTCCTTCTCTACCTGGTGTTCCAAGAGGCTACAGTAACACCTGTGGTGCAAATATAAAACTGATAAGGAAAAGAAGAGGCAACCCAGAAATTAGCTATTTGTGGATGAGATTACCAGGCCATCCCCAGTACTGTTTTTCCTCAGATATGTCATAACTGCTACAAATTTCTCAGCAGGCTGTTGTACCACCGGTGTGCCTGCTCTGAATGTTGCACTGTGCACACATCTTTAAAACCATGTCATAAAAGCACACATCTCTGGGGCTGAGGCAGTCCTGGGCTGGGCGAGCAAACTGCTGGAGCATGCTGATGACAAACAGTTGTGTGTGCACAACAGCATCTCAGAGTTACAGGTGCAATGCACGCAGGTGAAGATCACTGCTTGCTTTACAGAGCTGACCCAACTAGAACATCCCCAATGCCCTTCTGGCCTTCTGAGTGAGAACTTTTACCGCTCTCTCCATGTATCCTGTGCAATGCAATCTTGTGCTTTAGATGACCCCGCTTGTGCAGCTTGGACTAGATGGTCCCTAAAGGTTCCTTTCAACCTTAATCATTCTGTGATTCTATATGGAGGGGTAGGAAGGATCTGTTTGTGTGCATCATCTTGTTCTTATTTTAATAGGCAAATGTACACATATCTCTCAGGTATTTAAAGCATACAGCCAATGCAGCCAGTATGGGGGGCATTATTTGATTTTTCAATGTAAGTAGCTGTATGAATAAAAGGTATTACCATCCTTTGTTCAATGAAAGTAATAGCTGGAAATCTCTGACAGTTTTATGTAATGGTTTAGTGAGTTTCTGTGTAATGCATTAGCCTTCAGTAGAAGCTCGGCTGCTGCTGACTTATAGGACTGCAGTGCAAAGTGTATTTTAGGTATATTATTTCTAAAATAAACCAGCCACCCAAGAGCAATTCTCTTGTGTGCAGCATCCTTTTAAATAATGCCATTTTAGCCAGCATATGAGCAGCAAAGCTGAAGATAGGAGTTAAAGAGAAGTAATAATAAGCCCGTGGCAAACCCATTTCTATGTATTCTGTGTCAAATAGGTTGATTTGCTTTTCAGCATATCCGAATAGCCTCCTGGTGGTTATAATGCTTCCCCTTGGCAAGCAATCTCGGCCCAAGGAGTGGAGCAGTCCCAAGATTTCCGGCCAAGTGCTGTCACTGCCACATGTTCTGGGGTAGAGACTGTGAATGTTGTTGTCTCGAGATCCTGAGGAAGGCTGAGAGATTTGCTGTAGGTGGAGCAAATTAACTCTATCTTGCTCCCTCCAGCATACTCAGTAATACGTATGGCATCAAGGGAGCTCGTGGAGTTGCTCTGCATACTTTGACTTTGTTATCTGTCTCAATTTTGGTGGTGGCACTGCCTGTTAAAAAGGGATCTTATTCCTCAAACCATTGGCATGGCGGAGGTGTTAGTAAAGGTTTTACTTGTGTTCTCCGATACTTCCGCTAGAGCATGGTGCACAAAAATGTAGGGTCTTCTAGCCTGGAACTTGGCTGTTTGATGGCCTGCTATATCCTAAATGAGACTATTGCCAAAAGTGGCTGAAACTGCTGAGGAGAAAATAGATTAAAAGATTTACTTATGTTGAAATATGGCAGTGATGCACGCTTAAAGAACCTCATCACTCACAATATTCTCTGGGTACCAGATTGTTGATTCAACATCTCACCTGGAAAATCTTGGTTTCTGACAAGTAGGGATTTGCAACAATTTATAAGTTTTGAGGCTATCTTAGAGATAGATGTCTAAGGAAGCTGATTTATTTTGGGTTTACTTTGTGCTCATTACAGCCTGCTGGTTTGTCAAGCACAGTATTATTTTAACATTTTTGTCCGCTCTTTTGACTTTGATGAAAATTGTTTGTTTTTTTTTTTTTTTTTTTCCCAAATATGGATATGACATATGGTAAATACGTATTTCAGTTATTTACCTGCCATGAAGAAAAGATGTAAACATTACTTATTTCTCACTTAACATATCTGAAATCAAGCCAAAAAAAGACCAAATCTAGATCCTGGAGCAACTATTTTGATGAATAGCTCAAGATACAATCATAAAACCATCAGGTTTGATGTACTGTTCTTTATTGTGCTAGCCATCCATTTGCTGTAGTGAAAAGGTTATGGCTGATTGCTAGCTCTTGCCGATCATTGAATTAATAACTTATGTCTAAGTCCACCTGGTTGACTGAGATGTAAGACTATAAAAATATAGTTCAGTCATGTATTGATTGCCTTATATGTTAATTTGATGCATTAATAAGAGACATAGCCTACAGAATAAAAGTTGGTGCTAATGCTGCCCAAGTGAGGATTTTGCATACAGTGGCAGAGTTCTCTGCTAAGATAAAGAGTATTGGTTAATTTCTAAATCCTTTTTTATCATTAATTAGTGGGGAGCTGTATGTATATATGTATAAATGAAACTCCTGACCTACTGTGATTTATTCTCCAAAGAATAAATCCTGTTGCCTTGTGATTCCTTAAGTCAGGAATTTGTTACTAGAGGAAGGTGATTGCAGGGGGGAGTACCACTCAGAGTAGGGCAGGGTCAAGAGTAGTTCTGGAGAGCAGTCAGTTAGCTGGGATAAGTCACCCTTCCGTAGGGAGAGAGGGATTTCTGTAGGGAATGACCCTGGCTGGGGATGAGGAACCTGCCATTCTAAGCCCATGTGCACAGCTCCCAGAGGAGAGGGCAGCAGTGACAGAAGACCTTGTTTGAGGCAAGTCATCTCCAAATAGCACTACTCTAAGTTATCACTGGAATATTAATAAGTACTCTAAATTTGGTAAGAGTTGCTATTTTTATAGGCTTGTTATTTCCCCTGCCTCTTGGGTGGATATCCCCATTATATACAGAGAGGAAGTAAGGAGTTAAAGTAGCTTTCAAAAAAAAATACAGTCTGATACCAATGATTTTTGAAACATGTGGAATTCAATAATCTCTCTTCTGTCAGTAACTGGAAGGATGCTAAACTATGGCTGATAAATGTTTCTAAATCTGTGGGCCTGCATTATTTTAGTAGAACTGGTCTCTGTAATGCAGGAAAAAAAGCTAAGCAGCCATAATTACCCTGACTGACCTTAGCCTGGAAGAATCTTCCTGAGTCTGGTTCTCATTCATTAATACCAAGTCACCAAGCAGCACAAATCTGATCTGGATCAAGTGTCAAATTAAGCAGAACTCAGTGTGTGGAATTTATGCTGGGTTTGTGCCAGCTGTAGGAGGACAGATAATACATAATCCAGCATAATGTCCGCTAGAAATGAGATACCCCTTCAAAAATTTCCCCCTTTGAACATGTTTGTGGGGAAAAAGTGAGTTTGCAACAGCTCAGCACCTTGCTGATAGGTTTGATCCAGAACAAATTGTCTTTAAATCACGTTTATTGTTTTACAGAAGAGTGGCCTCAGTGAGAAGCTCTGACCATGCATTTTTAATCACGGGAACAGAGGCTTGCAGGAAGAATTTTCAGAGGGGCTTTCTACTCTTGCCAAATGTGGAAGAGTAGGAAGTTTGGGGTTTTGTGAGTAAGAAGGGAACACTGGGGTACTCTAAATTGGTTTTATCACAGTGAGTTATGCCTGGCTCTATTCTCTGCAGAAATGTCTTTGGAAGGTGTTACCTGTGAATTATTTCGCTTCCTTCGAGGTAGTACCAACCTGTGGTCTTGAAATGGCACACTTAAATGCCTGTTACAATTGTGTATACAGTTTGTTTGTCCCTCCCTCAAGCCTGGGTAGGTGGCAAAATTTAATAAATGAAATTAAATGTCTGCCTTGCAAACTTGAAATTGGAGATTAGGGAGAGAGAGGTGGGAAAGACTTGATGATGCCAAGTGCTTGTATAGTCATTTATGTGCCCCGTGGCCTCTGTGTGAACATAAAACTCAAAGTCGTTGCTCTGCTCTGCTTCTCTTAGCCTTACAGCTTGTGCTGCCGAGGTGGATCTTGGGCTACTGTTGCTGCCTAAAGAGGAAATGTAGAATCACTCTTCCACACCCGCGTGATGTTTTGCAAACGCAGGTGTGCAAGTCTTCTCAAACCTGCAGTCCCATGAAAATGTGTGTTGTGCACCCTTACAAATCTCTGCTGGCATCGTCATGCTGTGTTTTCTGGGGCCTGCGCTGCCATTATAGAAATATGTATACTTTTTTAATGCAGCAAAGGCATGGAACAACTATTTCAAGGCAAAAGCACTATGAAAACAAGCCACTATCGCTTCACTGTGATGTAAATTTACAAACAACGGCTTCAGGCAAGTATGAAACATTGAATTTGCTTTATATTAGGATAAAAATAAAGGCATATTTTGGACTTGTTTTTATCTCAGGGTAGCTTCTGCAGGCTGGTTTCTGCAATGTTAAAGTTACTGCTGTTTTTAGTAGTGAGGACAAGCCCTAAATCTAATGATAGAAGGCCATCTAATATTGCTTTTGTTTTCCACCAGCCTGTCCTTTTCCAAGTTGCAGAGCAACACACATTGCTGAAGTTCAGTTTCCAAAATAGGCTCTTGTCTTACATTTGGGGGGACGGAAGTTTGGCTGGGAGCAGGGAGAGGAGAACTATATGCTGTTTCTATGGGAAGTATTTATAGCTGTTTATGAATGCAACCGCATTCCGATAGTTTAAAAAAGGCATGCTGCACAGGGTATACAATGTATCTCCTTATTTGAACTAGCTTTGAAAAAAAAAAAACCCACCATCATGCTCCTTTTTTTAGCTTGAGTTCCTGAGGAAACTTGGCTTACGGGATCATGCTCTGTGTGTGTGTACACACATGTCTCCCTCTGCTCCTAATAACTCCTGAGTACTTTGACCAGTTTTAACCAGCTTTGACAGAAGCTCTAAGGATAATTGGTTCCTACAGACCCTATGAAAGTAGGTGACTCATGAAAGTAAGTAGAGGAGATATGTTGTTAGTGCTCACACTGAGATAAAAGCAGCAATATAACTGTATTACCGGACACTGGGGAATCCACATAGGAGAATGATGTTATGAATGTCTCGAATGTGGGGGAAAAACTGTGGCAGGAGCATGAAGAGTGTTAGACAAAGAGAGTCCAGCTGTGGGATTCAAATTGATAGAAAACAAGTCTTCATTAGTTCTGCTTCTCAAGGAACTTTTGTTCTGCCAAGGGCTAGCAACAAAAATATATCAGCGGGTCCCAAAACCATCTATTCAGCAAATTAATGCTTTTATGTCTGCAGAGCTCTGGAAAAAAATTACCATTGTATTTTAAAATATATTTTTAGTCCATGTTTTCTAATGGACTCCCCTATGTTTGTCCTCACAAGAGATCTACATAGCTTCTTCTGTGAAACTGCCACATATTGACTTTCTAGGATGATCACAAACTAAAGTCAGTTTCCCTAAAAATGCAGAAAAATTTTATGAAGAATAACTTTTACTTAAAGGCCTTATTTTTTGACCTAGAAGAAGAATATAATGAAAAAAAAATTGAATTGACTTTAAAATGACTTCCTCAGTACAATTCTATTTTTGAGCTAAGAGATATGTCCAGGCCTTGATAGCAGGTTTCTGTAACCCTGGGAATATTTTGCAGTGGATTGCTGCTGTCTGGGGAAAAATCATCTGCTATTCTTTAAGTAAAACTGAATGTTGCATCTACATCCGAAGAACTTGGCTTTGCAATAGGGACCAGCATGAGACTGGGGACAAGACTGTGAGAACTGGGTAAGCTGTGTGGCAGACAACCCCCTTTCCTGATTCATTCTCTGATTTGGAGGCAACAGCGTAGAAGAAGATGGGCTCTTTTGGTGTTCTTTTCTGTGCTGTAACTGAAATTAGAAAATTACTGCTGATTTGGACAATATGGAACTTACTCATTTCTCACTGTCTGACCAAGACACTCAGAAAGATGAATTTTACCGACTTTTAAGATTTACTAGAACAATGATGAGGTGTTCTCATAGATTTTTTGGTTTATACCCAAAAAGGTGAAAATTAGATCTGACGATGTGCAAATTTGCCTTCAGTTGAACTCCACAACCTTTCCTGTTTCCATTTCCTTAGATTTCTTAAATATAAGATATTTTTTCTCCTTCTTTTCACGCACACAATGACATCCCATTTTCATCTCGCTGGGTGCTGACACTGCATTCCTGCTTGTCTGCTGAGTTGTTGTCTGGATTAATATTCATTAATTATGTTGGTTCAATGAGGTTGTGCTTGGTAAACAGCTTCTCGAGGATGTTACACGTTTTCTTGTGAGTGGTGTTTAGCAGCCAGAAGATTAAAGTGTAAGACTATGGGTATAATCCAAATCCAACAAATGTTATCCTTTCTCAGGGTGTTTTAGGGGAGAGGGAGGGATAAGAGGAGGAGGAGGAGGAGAACAGGGGAAGAAGCTGTAGCAGCTCCTCTTACACAAATAGCAGAGACTCCATCATCTTTGCATTGAGTGGCCAGAGCTGTCAGGACAGCGTCTGGTACTACTTATCTATTAATAAAGGAGAAGGTACGAAACCAACCTTGGGCTGCCACAAATCAGAACTCTAAAATACATTTCTTAATGCAATTCCTCTTAATTTGCATAATCAGTTTTTCTGAAAATGATTCAGGCATTAGGATGCATCTGAACAGGCCTCTTTCTTGCCTGCAAAGGTAAATCCCTCTGGTGAGCTGAGCATTATAAATTTAAATCCAGGATGTGGGCTTGGTTGACATACGGTACTTAGTAAGACAGGTACAAATGATTGGGAAGAAAAACTTGCTCTGAATCTCCCTGTGCTCTTATACCCAAAGGGTTTTGCTTTAAAGAAGATTACTAGCGTTTTAAGATTATCCTAAAGTAATATGTAGGTAATTAAGGAATCATGAGCAGAGAAAAGGTTTTGAGCGCAAACATTTCTCTGGAATAAGCTTTAAAATGAACAAAAGTGTCCCGAGGATGGTTAAAGTTCATGAAAGCCCAATTATTTCCTTCTCAGACAGGAGATAGCTTAATAGCCACGACTTGCTGGTAGGACTGTGACTATTCACAAGACAGCAGATGTTGTAGCAGCCAGAAGCACAAGAGTTCAATGTTATATATCCTAATGGTGGTTAGAGGTGTGGTACTTATGCTGGTGTATAGTGGTATATTATGTGATACATAGTAGAGGAATTGTGCACAGATCTGACCTGGTTATGTTGACTTTGTCCAGTCATCAAACAGGTCTCTTTATAGGTAAATGACATTTCTCAGCTTTAAAACAAGCCCAGTTCTAGACTCAGCTATGTTTCTCCTCAAGCATGTCTCTTTGTAAAGGCAGTTCCTGCTAGGAGGTTGCAGGTCAGATCACACTCTTTCTCAAAGGTAGTGCCTTCCTCACTGTTTGAAAGAGTCAGCTCATGTCTTGAACCTGTGCCAATTAAGCTAGGATACATGTAGCAGTAATGGTAGCTCTGTGAATTCACTGGAAAGCAAGCAAACACCCTGTGATGCACTCAGGGAGTCTATGTCGTCATCAGCTGTATTTGATTCCTCAAGAGTGCAAAAATCATGACCATTTCCAGTACAAACCCTTTAGACGGCCTGGAGAGACATGCCACTGCAAGCAAAAGCATCTGAATTGGCCACCTTGCTATTTTTTCCTGCACAAAGTGCACAACTCACTTTTCTGAGTAAGAAAATTTAAAATGGGGAAAAAAAAAAGTCATGACTACTTCTGCTACTTGTAAAGGAGAAAGAAGAAAAGCAAAGTTTCCTTTACCTACAGTGTGCCAATTTGTGCCAATCTGACCTTGTGCCATAGAGTAACCCCCATTCTACAGTGTAACTTTTGTCTTTATGATTTTATGAAGTAATTCTGATTTTGTAATGTGAATATATTTGTATGAATGAAATGCCAAGCAGAATGCCTAATCTAACAGCCCGTAGAGTTGTATTAGTAAAGCTTCAGGAAATAAGATAATGCAAATAGGTTTCCAGATAAGGATTTTGTTAGATATTAGGGCCTGGCCTTCTGTTTAGAGATGCAGCTTCTGGGGAATGGGAGCCTTCGCTGCACACGGCAGGCACTGGGGCAGGTCCGTCTTTGGTGCATTAGCCTGCGTATGTAAGAGATTAATCCCTGGGTGGACCTTGTTTCGCTGGAACATGTGAACACTGTGTGTGAATTCCAGTAGGCAAATGCTGGAATTTTTAAGAGAAGTGATCTTGACCTTTCACTGTCCTAGGCAACTGTCTCAGTCTTAACAGAGACGGTAGAGTCATGTGTTGTATGTGGTTTCCTAGTTTTCACTAAATCTATACTTTTTGACTTGAATAAAACCCTCCTTTTGTTCCTATTCCCACATCTCTTGAGAACTTTGTGAATGGAGAGTTTCACATTTCTTTTATAAACCTGGAAGAGAATAAAGTTAAGGTGAAACTGTTAAAAAAAAAAAAAAAAAAAAGAAAAAAAAGTTGCTTAAAGGGGACTAGGCAATGCACCCACTCAAAAACCCAAAAATATTCAGCTCTGGAACCCTAAAATGGGGGTATTGCTATTAATAATATTAATTTGATTAACACTTAACATCAAGAGTATGTTTTATAGGAGCTGTAGATGGCCAACGTATGTTTTCCTTAAGGAAAAGGTAAATTTAACATTCATTTCTGCTATTGGTTAAATCCCTCTGGGAGCTGGGAGCTCAGTTACTGATCAATTTTATGAAAGTTCTTTATAAAACATTGTTGTCTTCATTAATAACAGATTCTTAAGGATGATTTACTTTTCTTTTTGTCTCCTTTTTGTTTGTGGTTTTATCAACAAAGTGAAAATGTGCATAAAGAGAATTATGATGGTTCACCATTTTGGGAAGCCCATGCCAATTGGAAAATGGCAACAAGGACCTAAACCACAGTTTCGCTGGAACTAGTATTCTCTAATATTCCCCCTGTCCTCCACTCCCTTTTTTTTTTTTTTTTTTCCATTTATGAGCTCATTGTGACAGGAACTTGTTACCCGTGTGTTAAGCTTGTGCGGAACTGCTGTTTACATAGCTAGGATACTTCATGGTTTAGGCAAATGATGCTGAAGAGCTTTTGCAGCTACAATTTGGGCTATAACAAGTTTTATTCACAGTTAGTGTTTGAAGTGGCTAAAGCTATTTAGTTTTTGTGGGTTGGTCAATGAATCCACACAGTTCTGCTCAAGTAACAGCTACGGTAACTAAAAGATTCTTCAGACAATAAAATTCTTTTGTTTTATGCAAACAGAACAGACTCATTCACTTGGACTGAATGTAGCCAAACAACAACGAAAAAGAGTATTTTGTAAAGCAGTCCGTATCCCTTAATATAAACCCCGGAGGAAATTAATGAACACCAGTTTGCTGTGCAGTCACTAATGCTGCTGCTGCATAACTGCAGATTATACTCTGTGTGTCCCTGACGGTCACTGAGCCATGCCCAAGCGTCCAAGACCCGTGATAGGAGCTTGGCTGGATGATCTTATCAAAATATTGCTGAGGAAGAGGTTAAGTAACAGGGGCAGATTTGGGGGAGATGCATCTTTTGGGATTTTTTTAAGAGTAAAACACTCATTGCTTTTTGTCCTTGAGCAGAGTTTTAGTAACGAACACTAGCCTTCAGTAAGAGCGCGAGTGTCTGCACTGAATAAGCTCTGCACATGCCAGCTCCAAATGATGGAGCTGGTGACTGAAGCAGATGGAACCTTTTTCACATCAGCTGAGAAAATGTGGGAGCTGAAGGCAATGCAAGGAGGAAGGAGGGCCCTCTTTGCTTTTGCAGAAGAGGGAGTATTGTGCTCCCCACCATAGCCCTCTCAGTCTCCACTCAAACTCCCAAAGGACTGTTTGGCTGTGCAGAAGCTTTGGTTTATTTAATACAGAAGGGCTTTTCTTTTTCTTCACCAATAACGTTTTGATCTTAGCTGGGAATGAGAAGTGCTTTATTTATTACCACTGTTTGGCAGTGACATAAAGGCATCCAGTGTTTAACAGGTCCTCTGAATGCACATTGCTTGGAAAGAAAGCTGAGCTTCTGCATGTGTAAACATCTGTCTTCATTCACGTTGCCTAAATAGCTAGAAAACATGCAGTGTACTGGGAGTGTGTTCAAAGCCCCATCCCCTAGTGTATCGCGTTGGAAAACTCAAATCTCTCCGTTTTTTGAGAGTGGAATTGCTTTTAGTTTATCATGGCACTTGAAGAGGCCTGTGTGTGCTGCACGAGCCTGCCTATTGTAACGACACTTTGTTCTATCCATTCTGCTTGTGATGGTGTTGGGGATTGCGAGTGGCACAGAGAACAGTGAGGAACTTCTCCTGTGGTTCATAGTTGGAGTGCAGAGCTTGATAGAGGAGGCTTTTAGCTTGTGATATGAGAACAACAAAAAGACAAACATGATAGGGTCAGTATGTGTGTGGGTGTGATTTCTTTTCACATGGACAGACATATCTATATAGTGGTACTCTTTGCTTTTGTCGATCTAGGCAGTCACAAGTTTGTACAGCTCCTGTCCTGTGTGCTGTGGTCAGAGTGCATTGCAGCAATGGTATGATTCTGTTTCTGGAAACCTTTATCCATCCTTGGTCAGTGAGTTTGAAAGGCATCATCTCAGTAAGGGATGTTAAGTAACAGTGTCACCTCAAGAGAAGCTGCAGTTAGCAGTTGGTGCCAAGTGGTGCATCCTGTCATCTTGTCAGCGTGAGTTGCCTCTCTCTGCCTCCTTTACTGACACTGGCAGCCTTCAAATGCCCCAAATGTCAAGGACTTCCCTTCAGGCAACTGCTTTAATAGGATTACAAAAGAGGGTATTGCAATGTCCTCTCTCAACTTGCCAGTACAAATGAATTGGACCAGCCCCTCGCAGTTTATAAGAGAATGAAAATATTTTGTCATTTCTTCTGCATCTGCAACTGATGTGAGTGGAATTGCAGGTGTAACCCACAGGGAAGGATGATAAACTATCTTTCCCAGTGGCATTAAGAGAATTTCTAACGTACATGTGAGGCTGGACTTCTCAAAGGATTGGGGTGTCATTATGCTTAATTTCTAGTTGCTGATGGGCAATTGTGGGCATGTGAGACCAAGGATGCTGGAAGTCTTGGGGAACTTTTGACAGGGAAGTACTTGACCAGCTTATGGCAGCAGCTGAGCAGCTCTTCTTGAAGCATAGCTTGAATATGGGTGCCTAAAAAAGGACATGGACACCTGCAATCTGCCTGTCCTTGGTTTTGTAGATAAGCCACAGGTGATATTTTTCTGTTTCTTATGCCATACTAACACCCAAATATGTAGAATGCTGCAAGATTTTGAACTCTTCTTCCTTAGCGTCCTTGGCCTGATATTTTATTTTGGAAAAACTGGGTATTAAGTAGAGTTGCTTTTCAATCTGAAAGTTCAAAAATAGGAGGTATTTCCTTGGAAGAAATGACGTCAGGGTGTTTGACAGAAATTGGTAAATCTAATGACCTTTGATTAAAGTCTGCAGCTGTGAGATAATATAGACAAAGACAACTTTGAAGGCAGATTCAGAAGCCAGGAATTTAGAAACCATTTTCAACATTTCAGCCTACACAGATTACTAAATAAAGGATTTCAACAACTGAGGCAATGTTTTTGTTTGTAAAAGTGGGCGCTTAGTGCAGTCAAATGATGAATTAAGGACAGCCGGAATATATCAGAATATACTTTCCCACACATCCAGTGCGATTGAGCATTAATACATTTTCATCCCTTTGTAATTATTTTCTATTTGCAGCTATTTCCAGATTGTTACCATCTGTAATTGTGACACTTTTACAAGAAAATTGATTTAGTCAATTGACTTTTGTGATTTTTATTATTGTTGTCGTTGTTTCAAATCCAGAACCTTCTAGCTTGGATTGAATTCTTCAAACCTCTTTTATATTGTGCAACCAACACACAGCTTTCTTCTCCTTTTTCTTTTTTTTCTTTTTTCAGAAATTTGTTTTTTCTGTTTGCTTTCTCCTATATCTTGAGCTAGAGCAAGACCCTCTGACAGATGATAAAGTGCTCTGATGACGTTTCAGTGGCGCGCAGTTTTGTAAATTAAAGAGGTTGTGGTCTATGGAGGCAGACATTTAACAGCTGTTTTTCAAAGTTATGCACCAGACAATATGAGAAACAACTGTGTTGTAAACACGTATTGTATGAATGAGACAGGTTTGGGGGCTGGCGGGATTATATTCTTTCACAATAAAGGTAGTTTGAGAAATTCTCTTTTGAAAATCTAGTCATGTGGTGCCAGTTACCTCCTGTGAGATGCTGAAGTGAATTGCTCCCATTGAAGTGAAGGGAATTGAAGTCCACTCGCACAATCAGGAAAGCTCGATAGAATTTATCATAGATTTGGTGAGAAAGAAAACGTACGGGGAAGATTTTTCGTGTTTAGAACAGACCAAAGCAAATAACTCAAAATGAACCCATCTTCAATCAACTTTTCTATTCTGTATTTCACTGAAAACTAGATTGAAAACAATTTTTTGAATAATTTTCAAAATAACTTCTGAAAATGCCAATTCAGCTGAAGCAGTAGGGGTTATACTCTTGTTTCATTGAAAGCTAAGACTGCTTCTTGGTAAAAGAAAAATGCCAATGATTTTGAAAATTGCTTCAAAGTAATGTCAACATCTTAAATAAAATGGGGTAGAAAGGTTTCTTCTGAAAGATAGTGGGAAAAAAGAATTAGTGGTAGTTCTGGCACCACTGACGGTGTTTCAATGACAGAAATGTGGGGACAATTTTAATGGTAAATGTTCTGTATGAAATAGGGGGAAAACCTTGCTCTGGAACATTAATTAATTCAACTCTGTGATTGCTTTGCATGTGTGTGATTGCTGATGCATATAACATAATACCTTTAAAAAAATGCGCTTGTATATCTGAGTCCGTCATATGGATCTCACTGCCTGTTCTCCACTTTTTTTTCAAGTAAGTCCCCAGGCTTCGTGAGTTTCTAGATTTGGCCTGGAGCTCCGACTTACCAGTTTCATAGAGTCGCTTGCAGTCCTGCATGAGGGTTCCTGGAACGAGGGCCTTCACTGCACAAAAATGATATTAAAGTCGGCATCGTCAGCAGTGGAGATCTGCAGTTCAGGGGACAGTTTGTTCTGCCCTTCCCCACAGCTGAGACTGCTCCTTCAGCTGGCTCGTGGGTTTCTGCACTGTGCTTCTAGCCACGGTGCCCAGTGGCTTCTCATTTTACATCTTCGCTGTTTGACTTTGCAGACCAGAAGTGTTCTGGCACCTTGCACTCTGCTCTGTGATAAACATGCCTGTAATCCATGCTTTTGGATTTGGAAGCGACTCCCAGGAGCTTCGAAAGCTGTATAAGCTGCGAAAACTGATGTCAGTTGGAGAAGGCAACAGTCAATTGACCATTATGCCAGCAGTAAGGTAACAGTATCAGCAGCCTCTGGAACCAGCAACTGGACAGGTAAAACAAAGCATGTGCTCTTTACATAAACATATGGCAGGCAGGTGATATATTTTATGTATGGCCTCTTTTGTGCTATCCTTCAGCTAAGTAGGCTCCTTAAAAGAAGTGCTTTACTTTTCCTCTATTTCATGGTTTCCTCCACCATTTCAAGATTTCCATCTACCATTACCATAGTAATTTTACAGGCATATGTATATTAAATGCATACGTTTAAATCAGTCCTTACATTTATAGTGGCTGCACATGTGAATATTGAACGTAAGAACATATACTGAACTAATTTACCACGAGGTCCCTTCCAATCCTAAAGATTCTGAGATTCTGTGAAAACCTTGTGAGGTTCTCAACAGTTCTCAAATGATGAACCAATATCTATATGATTTTTAAAAAGTGGTTAAAAGATGAGTGTGTAGATGTCATGATGCACAATGAAACAGGAAGATGAGCTAGGAGTTAACTTCTTTGGAAAGGGAGGAAAGACTATGGAGTAGTTGGTGAACTGCCGTGAAGGGGCATCTTGCAAAAAGAGCAGGGTTCCTGTAAAAGTTACTGGAGGTTGTTGTCTTGTTGACTTCACAGGGAAGGAAGATCAGCCCCAAGATCAGGCAATTAACTTTGGCACCAAAAATGCTTTGAATGATGAGCCTTCCTGTAAGTGATAAATGTAGAATGGCTTGCTAATGATTAATGCATATTTCATATTAATAAATCATATTAATTGTTCTTCCTCTCCCCCCTTGATTTCTTTTTCCTCTGTATGTAAAAAAAATCTCCCTATGTGGTCCAAAACCAAAAAAGATGTCTAAGATGTAGGTTATTCTTGGTTCCATACAAAGTTAAAGGGGAATGAGATAAAAATGTCTTGTTTCTTGTAAAGCTACTAATCTGAATTAGGTCAATGCCTGATAATATAAGAGTTTTTATTAAAAACTGTTTGTTTCCAAATAGTTTTCAAATCTGTTTCAAATCACATATTTTCCTATCTTTTCCTTGTTACATGATACTGCATTATTCACACCCATTCATTGCTATGAATATGACTCTCTCATCCCTGTGGGAAATAGCATGGAGAAAAATGCAAAAAACCCGCCAACCTTCTAATTAAAAAAAAAAAAAAGTATAGAAGATAAACATGTTTTCCAAAATTTTTAAAAATTGTAAGATGATGTGGAAGGAGATGGGCCACATGTGCAAGATGTGCATATGAGAAGATAACCTAGAACCTAATGTAAGATGATACTGGAAATTGTTGAATACCTTTCAGTCAGTCAGTCCCTCAGTTTGTCCTTGACTTCCTGAGAGAAGTTAGACAAAGTGATTCCTCTCTTCCTTTTTTTCTAAGATTACTGAATAACCCTGCCCTGGCCCCTCAAGTGTTTTGGGCATGACTGTAGAGTACCAGGCACTTGCCTTTGAGTTTCATCCTGGATAATTACTCTCCTCTATTAATTACAGTAGAAAAATCCCCAAAGAAAACTTGCACATCACAATTTAGAAGTAATGAGTGATGCTGATTTTCATCAAAAGTGTTGCAAAGAACGCAGTCTTACAAGCTGATCCTCCTGTGAACTTTCACATGATCTTAAGATACTTGCATAATTAAGAACTGCTTACCTGCAAGCAGATAGGCAGTTGCAAGATTGACTCTTTAGTCCAATCCTAACATGCACCTCCATGTTTTTAGTTTAGTAAAATGCTGTCCGTCCATCCTAGTTTGACAATGATGGTTTTGGGAGAAAGGGAGCGAGGTGAGGTTTTGATTTTTGCTTTTTGTTTAAGTTGTTTAAGAACAACACAGAGAAGCAAACTGTAATGGTCTGATATGGAACGTAAAGCCATCATAATTCTTCCTTCTATGGAGAAAAAATGTTTTAAGTGACTCCAGAGTGCATATAATAATGTAGGTTTTAAGATCTTTTTCTTTTTTCTTGTCTTAACCATTCTGTAATTCTGTGATTATATAAAATCCTATATTTTACCATTATATGGTAACTAGCCTTGTAATTCTGCACACTCCTACCACGCAGGTCCTCTCCTTGGCAAATTCTGATTGTAAAAAAAAAAAAATATGAAAGCACTTTAAGGAGCTACTTAATAGTGAAACAGATAAAAATGATCAAACTATAAGTTGAATGATCAAATTAGTGTTCAAGTAAAGTGTTCAAAACCTATGCCTTGGCTCCATATAAAATACATCTAATTAATATGTAAATTTTTTTTTTATCTTCTTGCTATTATCAAAATGGACAATATTTTAAGTGTGTTCTAAGAATGAGAGAATGTAGGCTTAGTGACCTGAATTATTTGTTGCAAATAAATTATAAACCAACAACCTACTTTTAATGTTCGCAAAGCAAGCCTGTTTTCTATGGCTGTATTAGTTTAAAGCACTAGGTGGGTCTGTTTTGGTCTATGGGTTACTCATGACAGGTTCCTTTCAGCTAGACACTGCTTATGATGAACTGCTTACAATGGATTAAGCAGTTCACTTTTTTTTTTCTTCTTTTTTTTTTTCTGTTTACACATTGGCTGAGTGAAGGACTTTTTTAAAGTGAGGAATAAGGGATGTTAAAATTTGTGAAATCATCAGGAGCCAGATGCATTTACAAATGACCTGGCAATTGTTGGCATACAGTGAAGAATACAACTCGGTGAATAACAGTAGAGCTAACTCACCGAAGGACTTAAATCTGATTACTTACTTCACTGACCAGTTCTGCTTAGCTTATCCAACTCGTATAGGATTCAGGATGATTCTCTTGTTCCTTGCTTTGGCTATGTGTTGGTTGGACTGCGGTGAAGTTGGCAGAATTCTAGTTCCCATGCAGGAATGTCAGTGATTAGAGAGGCACGTTCTTTGCGTGCAAACAAAATACGGTCAGGCTCCGAACTGGGTACTGGCTTTATGTTTGTCGGGTGCAGTAATAACAGTTGAGACTGACTAGAATCTTGGCCTAGATTTCCCCGAGTTCAGGTAAGTATGATAGCTTACATACAGTGTTAATTTTTTTTTTAAAAAAGAGAACATATCCCAAATATTTCTGATCTATTAGATACTATTTCCTATTGACTAGTATGGTAATGTAGCACAAAAATGACCTCTTAGATTCTGTTTGACCCGCCCGTTAACACTTGAGATTTGGATGAATTTGAAGTCATCTTCTTTCTTGGCAATTACCCACAAGACTAACATTTGAGAAAGCTTCTTGACAGGAAAAACCTAAGCAATGGTTATATGAGAAGCACTTGTCAAGAAAAATCTTAAAGATTTTGGCTCAGTGGTCAGAAAACAAACCCATTTCCTGTGTGTTTAGCAACTCTGTCATGAATTCTCTCAGTTTGTTTAACACAGTTTTCAAAGGTGTGTTTTTTGTTAAGACCGTGTATGCTAAGTGCTACAATTTCCCTGACAGCTTGGCTAACAAGTGATGAACACAGTGAGTAAGCTCCATCAAATAAGGCCAGGAATTATATCTGTTCTAGTAATGTCAGTTTGTCTTCATGCTGCATTACTTGGCACTCTAACTTTGTCACATTTCATAGATTTGTTTCTCGTTCTCTTTTCTCTCCTTTCCCTTCTTCCCGCAGAAAGAGGGTGCTGCATTTTCCACTGCCTGCCCCTCTTGATAGAATCCAGAGGAAGGTCTTGGAGTTTTGGGACAGATGATCAAGTTAAAGCGTTTCTCAGATTTGTTCCTTGACAAGTCTTCTGGTGATCTGCAATAGATCTTTCTTTTTCCTTTTATTTTTTAATTCATCATTTCTTGGCAAGTTATTTGTTTTCCAGTGAAAGCCATTGCCTTTACTGTAAATGACCATTCAGAACTGAGCACAGCAAGAATAATGTGTCTACTTGGCTAGAAGACATGAGCTTAGGGATAATATTCTACCTCCTTTTGTACAAAGAGATCTGTTAATGAGCCAGCACATTACTCAGATGCTGGCAGAAGATACGCTGCATTTTGGAATGAGATCTAACTTAAAAAATATCCACTAACTTGATAATGAGTCAGGTAACCACACCTTACTGCAAAGGCACGTCCAGTGTGCCAAATCCTGAAACCCTTTTTTTTTCTCATAGATTATGCCAAAGTTTCAGTATCCATCCTTTTTTTTAATCATCAAATAAAATCTGATGCATATTCACTGTGTTATTGATAAAGAATGGTATCGGTAGAAAAGGAAAAGTCCTTTTTGTTTTATCGTTCATGAAGTTTACTATAATTGTTCTATCACTATTGGACAAAGTCTGGAGTTCTGGATACTAGCAGAGCCAAGTACGTTCTTGGCCCGGCTTCACTGCTTATTTTGGAGGGTGGAGGGTGAGGGAAGAAGGATGACATAAAAATGAAGGAACTTTTCATGGTTTGTGTGATTTTCTTCCTTCTTCTCATTATTTTTGTACAATGAGCTACAAGGTTAGTTAGACTTTAGCATGAACTAATTTCACTTTCTCGTTATCATATACTGATACTGAACTCTTTTGAGGTCTCTGCCGCTGCAGGGAGCCATTTAAATAAATGCAGCTGTTGATTGAAGCAAATCACAGAGCACTAGCAGCTTGCACAGTTTGGTATATATTTAAGAAGTAGGTTCTTCATATGATTCACAGCCTATAGGTTCATGTGGAGATAACTTTTGTAGGTTTGTTCCTGGAGGTTGTGAGCAGGGTGCTGCAGAAGCCCACAGTGCCTCTTCTTAGGGATCTGGAGAAAAAAAAAGTGCTAATTTAAGTGAGCACCTGTCTTAATTGCTGCGGCCTTCAACAGTGGGTATCATATTCCATGCACAGTGCCTGGCTCAATGGCGAGTGCACCTAGAAGGCAGAATGCAAGGAGGTTTTTCCTTTTTCTCAGGAGCCCCACTGGGGCAGAAGAGTCATAGGGGAGTTACTGCAGAAGGAGGGCAGTCTTTGGCCATCAACCATCTGCTCCCGTTCTGAGTATGACCGGCACTTGACCGTGTATAGGGGTGTAACTGTGCAGGTGATTTCCACCCCTGAAAGTGATTCCACAAGTGTTTTCCTTGAGATGGTGATCCAGGCAAGGCTGAGAGAAGCATTCCCAGAAACTATGAAGATATCTCTAAAATTCCCGTAGCTGAGGCAATTACTGGAAGATCACTTTGCTGTGAACCAAAACATGTTCTGCAGCTTTTCCTTCACAATTCATCCCATCATCTCCCCTTGGGAAGAGAAAGCCAGTAAGTGGCCCTGCATCTGATAAGGAAAGTGCCCTCCCTCCCCGCCTGTCACCACCACCTCTATGCTGTAGGCAGCATGACCACACAGCATAGGTCCTGTCCCCGCAGAGAGATGTCCTACGTTGGCATCAACTGTCAGAGGGAGTCCAGAATTCCACTGACCATTCAAGGGACTGTTCTGGTTAGAGGACCACCCCACACAGCCCAAACAGTCATCTTTTGTCTGGGCTGAAGCCTTATTCTCGCCCAAAAAGGCTTTTCTCTGGCTGCTATGAGGTCAATGCTGTTCTGGCATTCTTCCTGATGTTTTTATGATGTTCACTGTAATGTACCGCACATTTTTCAGTTTGGGACAGGCCTAAAAAATATGCCCATAAATGCCACTTCAGATGAGTGAATGCTGCTTTTTATCACCACATTGCTGAGGGCATTTCTGCTGTTTTCCCAGACCACTGGCTTGGTTTGCTGACGTTGATACCGGTTTCAGGCACAATGGGTTAACGTTTTCCTGCTTGTTACTCTAGTGACTGCAGCTCTGAGACCAACCTGAAGCCACAGACCTCTTACCACAGATGCACACGCAGTCCTACACCTATTTTTGAGAGGAAAATCTGGGAGACAGAAGGAGGCAAGATGGTAAGGGGAAGAACTACGGACATTGTCTGATAAAATACACAGGTATATTGATTTTTCCTTTCCATGACCTAGACCTTTCCTTGGTGTTATGTGGGAAAGGCCTCTTCATTTCAAAGCACCCTGCTAAGGAGCCCTGCAACCCTTGATGGGCTCAGCTGGGGTCCACAGTCCTGGAGGCTTGAGGAAGAGCTGGCAGGGAAGGAGGCAGCACACAGAAAAAGGGAAAAAAAACCCCCACAAAATCTCTCCCTGTTTTTAAAACTAGCCTGAGCAGATGCTTAATTAAAAACCACCATTGGCAGTACGTAGCAGGGTGTTAGGGACTCTTTCTCTGTGGCAGTTTCTCCGCACAAGTACTTCTGTGTGGTTACAGTCACATGTTTGATTGACTTGGTTCCCAAGCTGATGTTCACAGTGCTGTATTCATCTTTCTCAGATGACTGTGACACGCAGCCTGAATGCACTGATGCTGACAGTGAATGTGAGGAGAACCAGACAGATGACAGCGTTTCCATTTTTCAGAGCTGATGTAGGATGATCTGTCACCTGATGGTAGGCCACGGCCCATCATTTATTTAGCTACAGCTGTAACATGGGAAAAATGAGAGAGAAGTGACAAGAAGCAAAAGAAGCCTATTTACACCCACCTCCTTGCACAAAATTGCACAAGCATCATTTGTCTTAATGAGTGCAATACTAATCTCATACCTGCTCTCATATCTACTTCTAACGATGGGAACACCATCAGCAGCCCTTCCATGCCTGCTGTCCAGCGGGACTGAGTCTGCTCAGGGCTGCTTTAAGGCTGTGTCACATCCATTCTGGCTGCTAAAGAGCCCTATCTCAGAGTGGCTAAGAGTGCACAACTGATGGCAGCTGGAATCTCAGGGGAGATTTTAAAAGTGCAAGTTAGCCAACCTCTTGAGCTGGGATCTGTAAATGCCTTGTATATGTCGTAGGAGGTGCAGAAGAAGACAGCGAGAGTACAGCACTTAAACTAGATTTAGGATCCTTTCCTGGCAGGAGATTAATGGATGATACAAACCTACAAACCACCTTTCCAAGTCAGCCAGCTTGTGGACTCTATACAGTTACTGGGGAGACAAGTGTGGGAAGAAGCAACTCTGTGTATATAGCTTTTTTTTCTTTTTTTCTTCCCAGATTGTCCTCTGCACAACAGTTCCTTGTCTGGCTGACCTTCCCTGAAGTATGGGAATAATATCTGCATAGCCCCAGATAACTCAGAGCTGTGTGTGGGAATAGCGGCAATAGCTAAAGGTCAGTATTCAGAAATGTCTCCCACTTTACCTAATTCCCCTACCTGTTCCCATAGCATCAAAATGTAAGTATTCGGACCCGAAGGTGGAGCACTCTATGGAAGCGGGTGGTGTGAGAACTGCACTGTCCCAAGCCCTGTGGTAGGGCCTGAGAGATGCCTTGCGAGTTCCAACTGCCTCCCTACTTCATTTGTTCTCTGGGACATGGGAAATAAATTGCTGGTGGCCTAAATGTGCAGAAAACAATGATGTGCATTGGTTACCACACTGTGGGCCTAGGAGGGAAACAGATCTAGGGTCCTGCCTATACCTCTTATTCCTTGTTTCCCTTCTCACAGGGACATGGAAAGTCGGTGGCTCTCCGTTTGCTCCTCTCTGGTTCTGAGGGTCAAACAGTTTGCACAGGATTATGCGTATAGGGGAATTTGTTCCTGTGTATCCTCAAAGCCTTGCTTCACGCTGTGAAACATGTTCTTGATCCTAGCTTGGGTTAAAAAGGAAATGCAATGATATATGCATTACTTCTGTGACAAATATTGCATTTTTCTTAGTTATCATCTACTTTTGTAGAGATGACTGGGGCACCACAGGTGACAATGATGAATTATTTAGAGCAGACCAACAGCCATTTTTCCTGTGGTACCATCTGCCATAAAGATCACATTTTGCTTTCGCAGTTTCCTCCCTTTGTTACTCTTTGAAACAATATTTGGAGATTTGGGAGCAGGGAGGAATGGATAACCTCCTCTGGGCCCTGGTTTCAAGATGTAGACACACTTCTGGACAAGTGCTAAAGGTTAAATGCTCCTGGCATTTGATGGGGAAAATTGTAGCAAGGGTGTAGTGAATGATGCAACCCTGGAGTGAGCTTTAACCGTTTAGGATGTTTCCCATGTGCATTCTTCTCTTGTCTCCTTGGTGGAAGGGTCATGTTGTGGGCAAGGAGGAGGTGCGACTGGAGCAGAGCTGGCAGATGGTCTCTTGAAGGTCGTTTCTTGTTGCTCTCTCCTGTAGTGATGCCATATGCTGCGTAGGGGGGATGTTTCCCTCCTCTTCATGGAGTGTAAACTCATCAAAACAGTAAGTCAGGATATCACCAACTCTCAGCTCTTGAAGTTTCTGAGTAGGTCTGTGACTTTAAGGCATTTCTTGGCATGTTGTCCATTAATATATAGAAGAAGTGTGTTTGAACAGAGATTAAAAATATCTGTCCATGATGAAGATGGAGTTTTCTCCTTACTGATTTAACTTTTATCTCCTGAAATTTTGTTTTTACCTATACAAATTTGTTTCTAAAGTCTTTCCATGTGATCTGTAAATATTAAGAGCCTGATGGACAGTAACCCACAAGAGATTTGGGGAAAGTGAATGTCATCACTGCTTCTGAAAGCAAAGCTGCTCCTCTTGGCTTTTGGTAAGGGCAAGAATTTCCAACAGAAAATACCTGCAACAAATTACCACAGCAATGGGAGGGTAAGCAGGGTATCAAGCAGCAGCTGGCTGTGCCTTGAATGCAGTTAGTGTTCCACAGTTATTTGTGGAAATTTTGCTCCATATCATAGTGGAATCTTTCTAAAACTCCAAGTCCCATGATAAAAATATTTAAAACCTGTTGTTGCTGTATACGGTATGTGACCATTTAGATTTTTTAGATTTTTTTCTTCCTTTTTCTTTTTTTTTTTTTTTTTTTTTTTTTTGTAGTTGTGATTAATACTATCAAGAGAAGATTTTTATTCCAAAAGAATAAAAGGAGGCATAGATGAGTTTGTAGAGGTTCGAAGCCTGGCATACAATTTTAGACTTATTTATCCTCAAAGTCAAAGGGAGCGAGTGCAGAGGAAGGTGACAGAGCAGAAGGTATTTGTCCACTCGAATCATCCGAGCTGTTTCAGAGAGGGCACCAACTGTCTTAGTTGGCCATGCCACTTTATGCCACCAGGTGTTTATATTGCTCACTTCCCAGTGCTGGTCATGAACTGCTTGGCCCAGACAATGAGTATTACCCCAAACTTGACAAATTAGTAGAAGGAGGGAAATTTTTCTGATATGAGTCAATCCCTTTTTCCAGGGCTAAGATAAGGATTTGAGAGTTTCCAGTAGCCAGGCCACCAAGGCCCAAGTGGGTACAACATGTCTTTGTTTTGTTAGTTTCATTAACTTCTCTCTGGCACCCTATTTAGAAGTTTACGATTAAAGCTGTTCTTGGAACACACTACTTCATAAGCTGTGTAGCCAATATGTGGGTTTAGGATTTCAAGGACTGTACAAGAAGGTTAATAAATCAGCTATAAAAACAGTGATATTTGGTACTACTATTTAAAGGTTTTAATATTTAACTGTGAGTCATAATTTAATACAAGCAGTGTGTACAATTAAACAACTTTTCTCAGCAATATATGTTCATAATTAACTATTCTTTGTGTAAATTTTGGTTTAATGACGGATTTTGTCTGGTTTTGGCTAATTACTAACAGATACCTTGTTAAATATCTAATTTTTGGTATGTGTGTATTTAACAAAATGCACAGCTACTATACTGCTAAATGCAGCTTTTTCCCCATCAGTCTTTCCCTGATTATATTGTAAAAACACATCCAATGTTCACACACCTTGCTTGCTCACTTCTGCTTAGGTTTGGACCAGGGCAATACTTTTTTACCTTGATAAAATCAGGCATGTGGAAACCACAAAGATTAAAGGAAAACAATGATCAAATTAGGTTTTGCTTTTTCCTTTGACCTTCAAAGAAGATTAATCAGGCAGATGCAGATAGATGCACTGGCTGGAAGTACACAAGCACTAGTGTGGAAATTCAGAAGGACTCCTCTGGCTACTGTTCATACCGTTTTCCCACTGTAGAATTTCCAACTTTCCAGCTTGAACCACTGATGGCTGGTATTCCTGACCACTTAATGTACTATTTTGGCGACTATATAGGTGAAGACAGGAGAGTAGTAGAGTCAACATGCATGAGCATTGCCCAGTCAGTGACTAGCTCAGACTCCAGCACTGCTTCCAGTGGCAGAGGTTTTTCAATGCTTGTAAGGGAAGCAGTTTTGAAAAGGTGGATGGAATATTCTCTTAGCGTGATGAGATTCGTAAATTGATGCTGTCACCCATAATGATTGCATGTTAAAGGAATTAGCTATACACTCAGCACCGTAGTGCTCTACCCATATGACGTGTACTATCAGATGTCTCATTTAGCATTGGCAAAAAGCCAAAAGCCACCCTATAAAACACCTTTTTTTTCACCTTTCCCTTATCCCAAGCAAGCCTTGCTTTATCTGTTGTGAATGTGGATGGTGAATGTTTTGTATATTTAGCTGCTAATTTTAGGCATCAGTTCAATTCAGTATCATTATAGTTTTGTATGGGCTGATACAGAGCTATAATACTTTGCTGTAGTGATTTTCAAGTGATGCTGGGTACAGAATATCAGAGGGGTAAAAAACAGAAAGACTGTGTCAAATAATATAATTAATCTCCTATTATATAGCACCTTCATCTCATCCCATAGGACACACAAAGAATTTAAAGAGCTTGTATAAGAATCTTGTAAAGAGAGCTTATGCATGTGTGATGACTGACATTTTCCTGCTTCTAGGATAAAAGTGAGAATTATTTAATATCATATTCTGGGAGTGCCTAAGTAAAATCTAAAACTAAACTAAAACAGAATCATCAGCAAGATTTTTTTCTCAGGTGGTAGAATAGAGGTACCCAAGAAGGTATTTGTAGTTGACGTGTAAACTCCAGAGAAAAAACTATCATTTGATAGTCAAATGGTGGTCAAACCTTAGATACCTCATCTGAAAAATGAGGTTTTCAGCAGAACAATGCTTACTACTATGATGACTTACTTTGTAGTGATGTTGCTAAGGGGAAAAGTGATTCCCCTTTCTGTGTGGGAAATGTGATAGGGTCTGGCCTTTCCCATTTAAAACAACAGGATTATAGCCAATGGCTTGAGATATGTTGCTGGATTTTCCTTAGGTTTCAGAAATTTTGTTGCTCAATAAAAGCAACTCCACTGTTTAATTTGGCAGGAAAAGCAATAAATAGTAGAATAGAGATGATGTAGGCTGGCAGGTGAGGAAGATGGTAGGAAGATACAGAATAGCCAGGTACAAAAACTGGTGTGGAAGACCAAGTTGCTGATACCTGGGGAGGTGAAATCCATCTGCAGTGGAAGCGCTGCTCCCCTGGGCGAGCATGGTGCTGGAACACATCCAGGCAAAAAGGCCGCCTGTAGTGCCTGCTTCCTGCCCCAGTCTTCCAGAACAGCCACTTTCTGCATGAAGTGAAGATCTTTGTGTTAATGGGAGTGCATGACAATGCAATGTGACTTTTGGAAGGCTTACAGCAAATTCTGAATGATACATGAAATGAGAAGTCCCCACCTGGTACACAGAAAGCATGTACAGAGCTGGATGATACACTGCCAACAGCTTTAACAAGGGACTCCTTCACAGATTTTCCACCTCAATCAGCACTGCAGTTGACATCCCTTGAGCAAAATCTCTCCTCTGCTTTTTTTCTTTTTTTTTGCCTCTATGAGCATATCCACTGCCTAAGATACTCATTCTATAATCCTTCTCTGCTTCAAATTCAGTTCTACAAGTGTCATCCTCTCCCTTTCCCATAGCTCATCCAGACTTGTTCAGATACTTCTACTCTCTGTACGTTCCTTCTCCATACACCAGCAGAAAAGGGCAGGCAAATCTTAATCAGTGATCTAGTCTGTGAAATATAACATTTGCTAGTGCAGTCTGCTGCAAAAACAAATGGCAAATAAGTAAACAGTAAGGCCAGGTAAAAGAGCGATCACAAATTTAGTATTTCCATTCCGGCAAAGTATCAGGTTTTAAAACAGCCAAGACCCAGCTAGTATATATTGGAGCTAAAAAGGGAGTTGATTCACATCTTGGAGACCAGTGACTTGCAGAAAGACCTAGTTGTCATCATAGATAATTGCTTTAACTTTTGTTTTTGTTGCTGTGCTTTGGCAAAAAAAAGAGCTGATACGATCCATTGGTTAAGGAAAAGAGAAGCACTTAGTGTTTGCAGGGCCCCTCCTGTGATTCTGTATCTGGTTCTGCCCAAGGAGGACTACGAGTTAAATATTGGGAAACAAGTGTTGGAATGAGTAGCTTAGAGAATTTGAAATATTTAAGCAATGGAAGAGCAAGCTGAGAGACTGCTCTGAAGAAGATACCTGATAGCGGAGGTTTTTCCACCTGGCTGACAGAGGCTGAACGTCAGCCACTGCATCTTGAAATTAGGGGCTGTTCCTGCCTGTGAGGCCTCTTAAATGTTGCCATGCCCCTCCAGGGAGAACTGAAGCCTTTCAGATAAGCCTGGGCTGGAAGCTGTGGCCCTGTGCTACCGGCCGTCTGCCTTTCCGTCAGGGAAAGCATGGCCCTCCAAAACTTATTCCCTGCATTGAGACAGTTAATATTAACACAGTTACTAGTCCTATCAAGGCTCAATTTTTCAGTGAGTTGTCTTAAAGACTTCTGAACAGATTTGTTCTCCTCTCCTCCTCATCTCTGTGAGCAAAGATTTCTTCATGTTCTTCCTTTTACTATTATTTCTTGTTTTCTTGTGCAGCACTTGAGATTGATCACAGCAGGAGATCTGTTCGTAGGTGGTATGGAGAGTGTTTACGGATTACCATAGTTGGGTTGAGAGAGAATTTTCCCTGGGTTGGATTGGCAGGCTCTGTGGATCTTTCACCTCATATAGCATGAGGTGTGGTTCATCTGCTAGGATCATTTGTATACATCTCACAGGATTAATTCCTTGCTGTTGCGGGGATTCCTTGGGTCTTGCCAATTCTGTGTCTGAGGGAGATAGTTTAGTTTCTGAAGTACAGAAGTGTTTTACCTTCACTAAAGTCTTTGAGCATCCATTAAGATATTTTGGTTAAACTTAATGGTCTGTGAGTATATATTAGGTGGCTCTTGTATCCTTCTTGGCCTTAATTTTTATGGAATTATATTTCTTTATATACTGTCTGATTAGTTAGGAATAGTTTGGTTATTTGAGAAAGGATGCTCTTCTGTTCTGAAAAATACCCAGACTCATTCAGAAGACCTGGCCTGGCAGCCTAAGAAAAGCTTGCTTTCTCTAGAGAATCTTGCTTCAGTTTATTTGCAGCAACCGATTGACCAGTATCCTTCAAACTGCATTTCTGTACGTAAGAGCACAGGATTCTATAGACTTATCTCAGGAGCCTGTGCTTTCTGAAAGGACGTCGTCTTTGATTAACTTTCTGGCTCTGTGCAGAAACAACCAGTGTGAAAGAAAAGATAATTCATTTAGAATAGTTCTTGTCTCGGTTGAAGTAGCCAGTTAGCAAATGCATTCCTTTTATGCAATATGCTGCTACTGTAGGACTATTATTTCAACTGTGATTTTTCAACATCACTGAAGTCAATTGAGTTATTCCTGAGTTTAAATTCTGTTTTAGAAAAGCATACAAGTTGGTGCTTAAGTCTGTCTACTTCAGCCAAATAAGAGAATGTGTCTTTGAAATATTAACTTTCCTTTTGATATACATCAAACAGAGCTGTAAATGTCCTGCTGTACATGCAGGCAAGGGTCGGTGCTTGTTTGTGTGTATAATGAAACACTATAATTGGCATTGTGAGAAAATTCCATTTCACTGAAGCTAGAACCTCTCCCATACAGGTATATGCAGGTGCGCAAAGATAATATGTGTATATAAAATGCTAAGTTTAAGTTCTGCTATTTATAGAACAGCTAGCAGCACAATAGGGACRGACGTCATACACGCGGCAGAGTTTGATAGTTGCCTTTCTCTTCCTGATCAGGGAGAGATACATTTGTATTTTTCATGAAATGGCCTTTGCAGGAATGCAGTCAAGATTCACCCTGTGCATATTGGGAGAAACCATACCTCTTGCACACATTTCTGCTCATTGCATAAGGTGGAAAACAGCAGCAATTGTATGACTCTATTCCAATGGTATCTGTTTTTTTCTATCTTTCTTCTTTGCACCCCAAACAAAAAAACTTTAAAATAAAAATAATTGGAAACGAGAATAAAGTATTTCTTAGCTGAGCTGTCCTTAAAAATTCGAATGAGTCATTTAGATAACATTCACAATACCAGCAGCTCCAGGGCACTTCAGAGAATACGTTTCAGCACAGAGGCATTTGAAACAAAAATTGTAATGTTCTAAATGGAATTAGATGAGCGAAACCGTGTCATACAAAGATGAAATATAAATAAGTGTGTTAGGCCCACTCCATGAAAAATGTATGCCCTGTTTTTAAAAGCATTTTTCTTCTGCAGTGGTTTAATTTCTGTAGAAACCAGTGGTTGGTGGGGTTTGTTGTTTTTGTTTTTGTTTTCTCCTAGCAAAGTAGAATGTGCTTTTGCCACTCAATAAACCCTTCTTTCCACTAAATGCCTGTCTCTGTATTAAGCCCCCAAGGAACTGTACAAGGCAAAGGCAGATGGAAACAATAGGCATTCCGTGTTCAAATGTACAACCTACAGAAAGTTCATTTGTCAAAAGTCTGAGGAACATTTCCAAGGAGGCTGCTTCATAAACAACATCCACATGGGGCAAGTCTAACTTGTGCCACTGCTTTTCATGCACATATTCCATAAGAATTTAATAAACTATTTACTCTTCAATTAATAGTTAAAGCAACCTTTGCAGAAAGTTGTTCCAAATCCCAAGTTCAGTTTTTCTCTCTACTCCTCTCACCCCACTTCTTGTATTTCTTCATCTTTTTAAGGCATGCCAGCCACATTCCTTCTTTTTACAGAAATGTTATCTTAGCCCCTCTATTAAGACCAAAGCATTTACAGACCTGTTTGATCTCTTCAGCTTATTTCACATMTGTGGGACCGGTGTTCTTGCAATGGTTAGCACGGAAAATCCACCTTGATATTCACCATGGCATCCACCATTGCTGTCTTTAAGYTGTCAAATGTCTAACACCAATAGCACTTAAAGTTAATCTAACCCTTTCATCCATTCCTGAAAGCTGAGGGTCTTATCCATTGGCACTCTCTAGCAGAAAGCATGCTTACTTTTTAAAACTCTGACCATTTATGGACAATTTTTGCCTTTATTCCTTGCCTTTCTCTTAATGAAATATTTTAAAGACAATTAAAATCCTGATCCTGTGAAGCTGTTAAACCACCTATGGACCTCAATACCTTTCCTAATCAGACCCTAGATTTGTGGCAAGGAAAAGAGAGGGGACTTTGTCAACAATTGGATGGTGCAGGCATGATCCTGCACAGCTGTAAGCTATACATGGGTAACAGATATGTGCGTAGGGCACGTATATGTTCTTATATAAGGCCACAAATATGCACATCCTTTAAAACATATGGAGAAACTCTTGGAACATATGGACTGTAAAAATAGGCAGCTGATTCAGAGTACTGTCATCTTATAAGTGGAAGTAACTAGGTTATGGATTAGTCCACTTAGGTTTTACCTCAGGCATCCAAATCCCAAATATGGGCCTTTAAAATCTCAGGTAATAGTTGCTGTTGCATAAGAAGATGATTAAATGGTGGCAATAGAAAAATCATTCCTAGGTTCTAGTCAAATGCAAGATCTGCTTTTGATCTTGTTGTTAATAAATGGCCGTTTATCACTCCTCACAGTTATAAGTGGTTGAAAGGTGACTTGAAATTAGAGGTATATCACATATACCTCTATGCAACATCTCCTCACCCTGAAAAAAGAGCAAGCAGTTTTTAGTGTGTGGCTGGATTTCAAAAGGAACATTTGCAATTAATAGGCAGAGAAGAGTAAAAGCCACCCAGTGACATCAGATGCCTACAGAAGGTCTTAATCTCCCCTCAAGTGGTATATCAGGCTTACTTGGACTCTGGCAGAGTCTAGCTTTCCCTGTTGCATGGAAATACAGGAGGGCAGATGAGAACAAAGCCCACTGCTGCTTTTGGCAACGTCTGTCAGGCCAGGGCTCTTCTTACAACGAGGATCTCCCTCCTCATGGCAGGTGCAAAGTGTATTAATGTGGCCAACTAATGGCAGCACCTTTTCACCTCCCAGAATCTGGGCCAAAATCCGCAGATAGAAGATGCTGGCACAGTCGGTGTGTGCCATTGCCCTCTGGTGGCTGGTCCACCAGAGGATAAGGCTGTTCCTGCTCCCATTTGCAGGACTGGGTGCTRCTTGGGTAAAAAATCTGCCGACAACTCCCATGGGAAATGGTTCACAAACACAGATGGAAGTGAGACAAGAACGTGTACTAGAGTTGGACAAGTATTGGTCAATTTTGTAGTTTGTTGTTTGCTGATGATTGAGTTTATGGTGAAAGCTGCAGAACAAAAACAAGGGGCTAGAGTCTGCTATCGCTTATTCCCCAGAGACTTCTGTCCGAGTCAGATTCATCACTCTTGATTTATCCCTGTGCAAATAGAGCTGGGAAGTGGCTCAGAGCAAGAGAACAGCTTTTAAACTGCTTGACCATTAATCTGTGTTAGAACTATGAATTTGTCTGTGTAGCCTCTTGCAGCCATGTGCAACACGGAATGTGCCATGTGCAGCAAAGAAGACAATTCTCAGAGGAAATGCAAGTGCATCCAGCACCATGTAGTCACTGAAGCAAAAACATCAGGGGGTTGAAGTTGGACCCCTTTCCTGTAACAGACACTACTTATGTAAGCAACCTGCTCTCTGGGSTTGGGCACCTCACCTCTCAAGGGCTGTAGCCTTAAATCACTGACAGTCCTGACAGAYGTGTTATATTGGATATTATCAGATGAGATCAGCTTCTGCTTTCAGTTGTGCTGGTGCTAGCATAGTAAACCCATGTAAAACCCATGGAGCTGCTGTCTGAGCTRTAGAAGAATATGAATGCCTTAGCATAAATGACCTACTGAAGCACTGAGGTTCATTCTCACTAGAAATGGCTCCCAGGAGAGAGATCCCGTGAAAGGAAGTGATAGCCTTGGGATCAAAAGCTTTCATTTTTATTTATGTTAGTGCATTGACCTCGATGCCTGTCTACATGTATGTTAATGATAATTTACATGTCTGTGGTATTTTTATAGGTAGGGAAGATGTCAAGTATATTTAACACTGCACTTCCAGGAATAAGTCTTTACAAGTCATGGCAAAAGCATGGTAGGAAGTGAGCCAGCAGAGCAACGCTTTTTCCAATTATGCTGAGACAGTTTTGGCTCCACAAAGTTATCAGTTATCACAAAGACATCTAGATCAGGAGAGACAGTGGAGAATTCTCTTTGTGGATTGTTCACATCTCAGCTACTTTTGCCTTGCATTTGTCATAGAATGTATTAAAATAGTCATATTCCACAGTCCACACAGCATGTCAGCTTTGAGACAAGTACTCTGAAATGTGCTCACAGATGATAAATTGCACACTATGTCAACTACATCTTTGTCATGAGATCCTATTTTCTATTTATAGTTGAAATGAAACACTTGAGGAAAATTCTAAACCAAAGCAATTTCACAGAAATCTCATAAGTTTTTCCTTATGTGTGTATCAGTTAAAAGACCCTCCTGTGCTATCTTTTTGCTCTGTGGGGACTCCGACAATCAACTCCTGAGATCAAAGTAGGATGCTCTCAAGATTGTGGAACTTATAATGTGTCCATGTAATCCAGCTAGTGAGCCTTTGGAGTGTGTCCCCTTTCAAACATTAAGAGGAAAGAACACTTAATCACAAGACAGTGCAAATATGTGCAGAATTTGATACAGTTTTGGGGACTCAAAACCCATTATCTCCATAGCAGATGAGATTACTTAGTTACTTSTTTGACTTGTCGTACTTGTTTGTTTGAAGCTGTCAGTGACGTCTGTGATGTAGTTTACAGTCCTTTGATTTCTTTTTTTCCTTCTTTTAAGACCTTCCTTTCCACTTAGTAAGTAGCGCACCTTACGTAAGTAATCTGCTGCAAAAGAGTTGAGGCTAGCAGAAACTGGAAGAAGGATAKGGGTATGGAGACAACACCAGGCTTGCTTGGAAGCTAGAAATGCAGCTCTGTCTTTTCTCYGTCTCCTTAGAAATAATAGTGATGAGAATGACTCTGATTGGAGATCTCCCAGGTCACGCTGGCCCAAGCCTGGCAGGATATGCTGCAACATGCTGAATGATGGTTTATGATGTGTAGGTGTTGCAATGGTTTCCTCCTGCCTCGGGCRCTCCATGTCTTCACGTGACGCACAAAGCAAGTTTCTTGCCTCAGAACCGGGGCCTCAAGAGAATCACATAAGCAAGGAGCTGCCTAAGATTAGTGGTGAGCAAAGCACCCAAGGAGAGAGGCACTGACCCACAGAGATCAGACCCCTCCATATGGGATTCCCATGGCAGAGCTTGCTTAAGAAACGGTTCTTGTGGTGAGCAGSATGTCCATCTGGGAAGGTGCACTCAGTTTGGATCTCTGGATCCCACATGCTGGGGAAGCCTGGACCAAAAGCAAGCTACAGCTTTCTTGCTTTCTCTCTTCTCCCTACTACTGCTCTGCTTCCCACAAAGTATTTTCTGCTCCGCTCTCCCTTTTAAACTTTAAGGTAACCTTTTGAAGCTTTTTTCAGGCTTACATGTAGCTTTGTTTTTAAAGGTAACCATCTCTTGGAAACTCAAATAGCTGGCCCTATAAACATGAAAGTATGAGTCCTTCCTCAGATGAGTTGCTGCATCTGTCTGTCTGTGCTCTAAAACTGCAGTGGAAGTAGGAATGTCCTGGGTTTAACTTCTTTTCAGCCTTCAGTAATCTTCGCCCTCCATCGATCTGAGTGATCTAGGTCAAAAACACATACGTAGGGCATTAACTGCAGAAGAAACCATTGTAATTCAGTGTGCTGCTGCCTCGGAAAGGTTGAGATACTTACTAAAATTTAATTGGGCTAGAAAGGCCATTGATCATATTTACCAGCTATTTTACAAATAGTGAGCTAATAACTTGTGCCTAGTCGGGCAAAATATCAGTATCAATTGCCTTTTATTTGCCTACAGAGAAGTCTGTAGYCTACAATGAAGTTCTGTAGAATAGATAGCAAGAAGATTTATTTAAGAAAAYCATTTTATGGAATTTTTACTGCCAAAAATGCTGATGTTCATTGTTTAAGTTATTAGGTCACCAAAACCACTGGTAATCCACTCTTGCAAGCAACACCTTAAAAACAGGGTGYTTTTTCCCCCTTTCATCTCTCCTTAATCATCATCTCCAGCTCTTTCCCTCTCTCAGCATTAAATGCACTCATTCTGTGCACTCACCAAATTTTGGATGACCTTAAAAAGTAAACCTCCCTCTACTGCAAGTTTGGTCCGCTCATCTTGCCAGCTTTCTGCCACTACTACATTTAATCAGGGAGCTGCTTCTTCTGCAACTTGTCTGACCTGTTTAACAAAACCTTTTCAATGAAAGCAGCAAGTGTTTTGCTTAACTGGTGTGCTGGCAGTGCTTACTAAAGGTATCTGGGCACTAATGTGATGTGCACTCGGGTCAGACATCTTTACTTTTCATCACCATGTTGCTTTTTTATTTGCTTATTTGTCTTGTTTAAAAAGCTCCACTGTTATATTTGCAAGGATGAAAAATAAACTAGCCAGCATCCATCTCTGAAACTGTGATGTTGGTTGGGGAGGGCTTCCCACTTGAAAATAACCAAGAGGTCTTACAAATATTTGGATTGATTAATTCACGAGTGTTTCTACAGAGCTCGTTTGTGATCTAAAGCCATTCATTGACCAAGAGAATATATTGCCTATTTAGTTACTGGTTTGTATTTTGTGTCAAAAAGCCATTGCCTCCTACAAKAGTAACAGCTGAGTATTTTCACTGCTCCTGCATTTTTCTCTTCTAGATGCTGCATCATCAGAAATTCTAATCAACTCTGATCTAACACAAAGTACTATGTARCATTCATCATCTGTTTTAGCCTTTAATGCACCATGCAGGTTTTAATCAAAGGTATGCAACCATTAGCAAAAAGAAAGACAAGAATTATGACGATGTCCTAAGCAGAGCTTCTAAGCCAACATCACAGGCAGCAGCAAAGTTCACCTCCTCCTGCCAAGTACAAATACAGGAGGGTAAGACGGGCCCTTGTTTGAATTAATTACATGAGAACACCACGGAGGTTTCAGGCCATGACTCCTTTTGTTTTATTTTAGTACTAAATGCTAAAATATATTTGCTTGGCTTTTGTGAATATTGAAAACAAATGTTGGCTCTGTTGTCTTGGTCTGGGGGAACCGCTGGATCATCTCTTAGGTTGGGTGAATGCCCGTGTCTTCCACCGTTGTTGGAGGGAGCCAAGTGGCAGCTGCCTGCGGTCAGCAAAGCTGGCCCAGCGCTCTCCCTGGGGCAGCGAGGGCTTTTGGTCCTTTACCTAGGTGATCTCTAGGTCATCTTCCCCGTTCTCCTTCCTAAGCACAGAATGAGGCAGGTCAGTGCCAGCTCATGGGCAGTGTGAGATGGGGGAGCTCTCCTCGCATCCAAGTGGCAAAATTGTCCTGTGCCTCCTGCGCTTGGCCTCTCCTCCAGCACCTCTTGCTTCCCTGCCTGTTTCACCAGAGACATCCACCCCTGCAAACAGCACCTTCCTGCCTYTCCCCCACATGCTGCTCAGAGCACCAGGGTTTTCATTTGACTGTTCAAGTTTATATCAAGGGAAAAGAAATGAGTCTCTCCTCCTGCTTCCACTGCTACCCCAGCCCAGTAAATCCAAGTCAAGCCTCCGCAGGCTGATGGGTGAAGRCACGCAAGATGCCAGGCTTGGGCCGAGACTTGTTCTTCTTGTACCATCCTACGTCCTCCCCCTCCGTACGGCCTTGCAGGTTGCAGCAGGAAACCGCACCAGGTTCTGGTCAGAGTAGTTTCCGTGTCTCCTGCTTTTGACAACCTGTTTTTATAATTTTCATGTTTTTAAAATGTAAATATTTGACAGAATTGAATCACCTGTCAGCTGAACACATTTTGAGGTTTCTTTTTGAAAGGATATTTAAAATATTCATCTGCTAGTGTTTGTCAGAAACTCACTCTGTTTTTGAATAAAACTCCCTGGTTGTAGTTTGAACACATCCTCACRCAGAACAGCCTTTCCCCTCCTTCCCTCTTCCTCCATGGAGCCTGGCAGAGCATGGCACAAGGCCTGGCATCCCGTTTGGCGTGRGGCAGCGAGGCACCGGTGTGTGCTGCAGGATCGCTCTGGTTCTGCCCGCTGAAGGAGGGCTGGAGGTAGGTGTTTTCCGCGAGSAGTGGATGCAGTAGCGCGGTATCTTTCCTGACACATGCACTCATGAGCCTGTGCCCAGCTGGGAGGGGTTGGCAAGAGGGCAAAGGAGCTCGTGCTCCCTTGAGCATCCTGGGAAAAGGTACCCTTCCCTGGGGCGGAGGTTTGCCTGCCAGAAAGATAACCAGGGTTGTTTGCTCAGCTTTCCCTCTTGCCCTCTCCTTCCTTCCCTCTCCCCTTCTGCTCTGTTCAGGTATTGGGCAGAGCTCTTTCAGGTCCTGGSTTAAAAATAAGCAGATGTGGCTTGTGCCAGCTTGCAGCATTTCCCTGGAGCCACAATAGCATCAGGAATGAAGCCGTGTGCGGCTCCTTGGCCGTGCCCCACAGCTGGGACGGGCAAGGTGGGAAGCTGATGATAACCCAGGCAGCCTGTTGTGAGAGGGGGGCCTCTCTCTGCGAGAGGGCTGGGAGGCCTTCGTGCTTGCAGGGCAATGCGAAAGTCTCGTGGCTTTGCTGACGTAAAATGTGAGCTTGGCTACACGGGCTTGGAGGCACGTGGCAGAATTTCCCCGTGCCATGGCAAAGACGGGGCAGTTCTGTGGGCTCCCTTGCCCCATGTAAACCACTTCCATGAGCACTCATGAGAGCTGGCCCAGCAATTACAGCTGGTCTCCCCATTGCAGCGTTTGAGGGCCGTGGCGTGACTTTGCTCATGGGCTTCGTCCAGTGCGTCACCTCAAGCGGGGCAGTGTCCCCTGGAGCTGCGCAGGAGCTTGGCTGCCCCTGCTGCCACGTGCAGCCCCTGGCCCCACGGAGGCCCCAGGCACCCGAGGCTTCCTCCCGGCGCTGCTTGCCCCCACAGCACAAACCTCATGCAAATTGCCCTCTGTTATTCGGACACGGCCTTTAACRCGCAACATGTGGGGCTTTTAACGACCACCTCTGGCAAAAGCTTAATGTGGGTGGGAGGGAGGGGGCGGGGGGATGGATGGCTTGCATTTATCTGTGCTTCCTGCGTCTGGCATGTGCCCAGCTGTGCATGGGAGTTAGAGATTTTCCACAGCACCTAGGGGCCAAACAGTGGGATTGTATTTTCAATTTCCTCTCTAACAAGGCTAAAAAGTAAACAAACTCCCGTTGTGTTAGCCCAGGTAGGTCATTTGCTTTACCTCATTTGCAGGTAAGGGTTCGTCATTGCAGGCTGTTGTTTCAGGTTCCAGAGGTGGATGACCAGCAGTACGGTGCTGCAAAGATTTAGTTCCAGGTCACAGCCAAGTAATGAAAAAACAGCAGTCACTGAGGATTTGATTTACACACTGCAGTGATTATGTGATAGCCCCTTTTGTGAGAAGGAAAGTCTCCCTCTGGAGACCACGTTCTAACCAGTAGCAAACATTCAAGCTCCCTGGTGCTTCAGATGTCAATTATACCAAAGCCTCTTATTGTATAATGCCGGTCTGTTATAATAATACTGTCTGGAACAGCAATAATAATGTGAATGAATTTCTAAACAGTGGAAATGGGAGGGGGAGATTGATCAATACAGCACTAATGATGGCCTTGTCTTTCACTGAAATAATTGTGATAGGGTTTATAGCACTTCCTTCCTATGCCATGCTGTGCAGCAGTGTTGGTTTTACTACCTGCTGTTATTGCTTTTGTATAAAAAGGTGTTAAAAAGAAACGTCTGTCAAGTTTTAAGGCTGTGAGTCTTTTTTAATGCAGTGGGGTTGTTCCAGTCATGATGGTCTAAGGGATATGAGAGATTCAATGTCTGCAGAGAGAAGTAAAATCTTTTATTGGGCCCACTGACACAGCCGGGAAAAAGACACAATCTTTTGGGCGCAGAAGCCAGTGGCCAGGTTCCTGGTTTTTAGTGGATTTCTCATTCTTAATCATAAAAATGCYATTTAAAGCCCATATTTTTCCAAAAGGACTCAACCAACTTGGATATACAAATGTTACTCCTCTGAGAGAGGCTGTGAGCACCTGAACACATCAGGGCTCAAAGGAAAAGCACTCTTGCACGCAACAAGCATTTTCCATGTAGGTGTCGCTCCTTCCTGTCTATTGCTGTGGGATTCTTTGTTGTTGTTGTTGTTATTCCACCAAGCTTGTGCACTGAGACCTGTTGGAAGAAATATTAATTGAACCTACTTCTATGTCCAAAAAAAAAAAAAAAAAAAGGAGTTTTTTCCTTGACACTCAATTTTGTAAATCAACATCTGCATTCATGCAATGGGAAGCTATGTCCTTACTATACATTTTTGCATGCAGAAAGCAGGAAAAATCCTGTGAAGAAGGGAGCTATCAGAATATTGAAAGTTATTTGTTTGTCCTACGATAAGTCCTAAAGTTTTCTGCAGTATCTTAGAGTTACTTTATTTCCCAGTATGCTGGAATGATGGATTCCATACATTTTGTTTTGTGCAGTGAGAAAAATTGAAAGAAATCATAGCCCGAGTCTAATGATAAAAATCCCCTCTGTTGAAGCTCTTCATTACAGTACTTTTCAGAACAGAAAAGACRAACTGCTTTTGCAGTGGCACAGGTCCAATCTCAAACTAGAATCAATTGCTTTGCCAATGCTGAACACAAAGGATGTTCATTGTTTGCAAACTGAATTTTTCTTAGTGCGTGCAAAACCGATGATCAGATTTTTTTTTTTCTTTAGAGAAAACCCCTGCAGTGAAAAAACTGCAGCTGATTCCGTGCTTTCCATCCTAGTTTGCAGGAAGGCTTCTTGCTTCACAGTATGATTTCTTCATAATAGCTGCATGACAACAGCATGCCAATGTTTCGAAAAAGCAGTGGCCAATGTTATAACTCAGTTACTTATGTTAGTTACTAGTTACTCACTAGGTATTTTTTTGCATTTGTCTTTTTGATCTTATTCTTTTGTGCTCACCTTGTTATATGTAACATATCTTTTTCTGTGTATAAATTTAGATAGGAACAGAGAGACTTTCCCAGGGCTGTCCCCACCACTCACAAGTAACCGGATTGTGTCACTGTTAATATCAATTGATGAAGTTTCATGTTAAAGATGAGGAAAGACATTTTCCCTTTTATTTTCATGGGAAATCTGCCTCAGAATAATTTTTTCTAGTGTTTGCAACCTTTTTTTTTTCTAATATCAAAGCATATTCCTTGCCAACTCCTGCTTGTTGCTGTGCCAACCTTTCCTTTACATTCTGCTTTCCTTCCATCTAGTACTTCTCAGGATATACTCCTCAGTATATTTACAGAGAGCAATCACATCACTTTCCATGTCGTCTTTTGCTGCCSGCCTCTACCCGGCCACATCTTGACTGTGACTGTAGTATTTTATATCTCAAGGACCGGAATCTGAGAGGAGGCCACTGATGCCAGCCTTGCATCATTACTTGTTTATTACTTGCTGTACTCACATGCAGAGCATGCATAGGATTCCCCAATACAGAGAGCTCTCTCGTGCTTCCATATACAGCGCAGGCTGTATATGCTCTGTGGAAAATAATCCAGCTTGCTGCCAGGAGACTGAAAGTAATCTAGATGCCACATTAGCTACGTATGTATTAAAGTTGAATTGATTGTTTATTTGAATCTTGCCCGTATCTGAATCTTGCCTGTTTATCTGAATCTGCCTCTTTACGCAACACCTCCCAGTTAGCTGCAATTTCCTCAAAAGTCTTTGCAGTTGAGTGATGTGTTGTGAATTACTCTGTGGTTTGTGGAGGTGTTTGATATTGGAAATTCAAGCTGTGCTGCCTGTTTGTTATTGGTCACATGGCAATTTGTCTTCCTTGCTTGAAAGAGCATCGTGGGTTGAAAATTTTCTATTGAATCCTCACAGGAAGTTATTTGAAAACTTTCTTTCTGCAGAATATGTAGGGTTAAAAATGTGTTTGAGCTTGCACATTCACACTGGTTAACACAATTACAGAAATGCCAGAGGAAAATATAACAGTGGGCTGTGTTTGTGGTAGCACTGATGATGTTTTAGAGTCCTGGAGAAACTGGTATGCAGTATTTTCAATATATTGTGCTCAACAATGTGTGCTCATTTCAATATAGTGGTATAAAAACTAACTCATTTGCCATTTGCTGATATGTATCTCGAGTTAACGCATACCTCATTTGAAAAACTAGCTAAATATTTAACAAAGTGCTATGATAATTTATTTCATATATGTTATATATTCTTATGTATTTTCCTAAATATAGTATTACAGGATGTTCACTGGTTTGCTTTTAAGAGTTGTCTATTGCTATGAGATATGACATTTATCAAGTAAAAGAAATGGAGTACATTTTATGACGCATTCAGCTTTACTTCTATTTGTAGATTTTTTTTTTCCTGCTTGTTCACTAATTGGCAGCACTAAGTAATTTGTAATCTGTCTTCCTTCCCACTGAACCAGCGAGTGTTCTATGTGCCTATACACATGTWTATAAAGTCTTAGGATTAGTCTACATGGTAACTAAAACCAAAGGAAATAATGGCATTCTAATTCATAATATTTTGATTAAGGTCTGTGTGTAGACCCTGGTTCTGATGTAATTTAAGTTGATAAAAGAAATCACATTAAGCTATAGTGAAATGCCTCTAAAATCTGTGTCTCGCACACTAACTACTACTGAAACGCTAAGGGTGTGATTTACAACTGATTTAATTGGATTGGTTCCATTTAACATCTAAACAAGCCCTTAAATGTTGAAGTGTTTACCACCTGTTGTGACTCTTACCTTCCAGAGATCTTTGTTCCCAGGCAGAAGGGTGTGCGCTATAATGAGAGAGGAAAAGGAGAATTATAAACCTGCATCTTTGCTTATGCTTGCTGCCGTGGAGAAAGTTCTGCCCTGGAAAAGCATGATTTTTCTTTTTTAACTACAATAAATTTCWTTAGTACATTGATGGTGATTTCTGTCATTCTTCTGACAACTACTGCTTTCCTTTTCATTAGCTGGAATAATGTGGAAAAAGGTTTCTTTGTTGTTGTGTTKTGGTATATCATGCTTGTTCCTCTTTTGCTCCTGCTGTACAAATTTTGGTTTTCTAAGTAATAGCTTTTGAGCAGCTCTGATAAACAACACTGAAGAATATGAAAGGACTTTTAAAAATTTATCTTGGACATTTGAGGGAGAGACAGAGTCTTTACCATAGTTAATGCCAAAGACATACTTAAGACAGTGTGGTCTAAGCCAAAAAGTCAGCGCTGCAAGGAAGAGGTGGGATCACCTGGCTATGTGAGGCAAAATCGTCTTTGCCAGCAGGCTGGTCAAGCTGGAGAGGAGAGCTTTAAACTAGCAGTGGTGGGTGAGGAAGATGAAAATCCACAGTTACGTGAGCAAGTCGTGATCAGGGGTAGTTAGCCAAGGGTGGAGAGGAGAGACATTTTGAAGCAAAAGCAACAGGGCTGAAGAGGGCCCAAGCCAGGCAAATGTGCATAAATGAAGCCTTTGTCAGACAACTAGAAGAAAACAGAACAGGATGAGGTACTCAATGTCTTCTTCAAMTCAGTCTTTGCTGGTCAGATTTGCCTTCAGGTCTCAGATACTGCATGCTGTGTGAAACTCTAGAGCAAGGAAGACTTAGCCTTGATGGTAGAAGATCAGGTTATAGAACATTTAAACAAACTGGACAGACAAAATTCCATGGGCCCYRGTGGGATGCACATGCATGGGCAGCCAACATCATTGCAAGACAACTCACAGACGCTTTTGAAAGGTTATGGTGATTGGRGGAGGTTCCTGGGTTCTGGAAGAAGGCAAATGTCACTTCTATCTTCAAGAAGGAGGAGCAGGGGAACTGCAGGCTCATCAACTGCACCTTGATCCCAGGGAAAGTGATAGATCAATTAAACCCAGAAACTTGTTCCAGATACATGAAGGACAAGATGTTTGGGAGTAGTCAGCATGAATCTGCAAAAGGGAAATAATGCATAATCTGACAGCCTTCTGTGTGGAGTGACTGGCTTGGTGCATGAGGAGAGAGCAGTGGATATTGTGTATCTTGGCTTTAGACAAGTGCTTTTGGCGCTTTTGGCATTGTCTCCCATCATGTCCTCAGAAGCAGACTGATGAAGTRTGGGCTACTTGAGCGGGTAGTGAGGGGTACTGAAAGCTGACTGAACTGCCAAGCTCAGGCATTTGTGATCAGCAGCAAAAAGTACAACTGGAGGCCAGTTACTAGGGGTGTAGCACAAAGGTCAGTCATGGGGGTCAGCACTGTTTAACCTCTTCTTTAGTGACCTCATGTGTGTGACAGAATGCACCCTCAGCAAGACCGCAGACAACCCCAAACTGACAGGAGTGCTTGATAAACCAGGTGGTTGTGCTGCCCTTCAAAGAGACCTCAACAACACTCAAGTTCAAATAATGGAAATGCTGAGCCCTGCYTCTGGAGAGGAATAACCCCATGCAGCAGTAMACCCTGGGAGCTGGCCCACTGCACATCAGCTTTGCAGAGGACATCTTGGAGGTCCTGGTGGATACGAGGTGGATGGTGAGCCAGCAATGCACCCTTGTGGCAAAGCTGGCCAATGCCTCCTGCCTTGCACTAGGCAGGGCATTGGCAGTGGGTGGAGGGAGATGATCCTTCCTCTTTGCTCTGCTCTGGTGAGACATACTGGGAGTGCTGGGCCTGGTATTGGGCTCCCCGGTACAAGAAAGACAAGGACCTGTGGTCCACTGAAGGGCCAAAAAGGTCCTTAAGGGACTGGATCACCTATGATATGAGGAGAGGTCAAGAGAATTGGTACTGCTTAGCCTGGGGTAGAGAAGGCTCAGGTAGAGAAGGCTCACGGGCACTTTATCAATGTGTATAAATGTCTCATGGGGTCGGTAGGGAAGGTAGAGACAAATTTTTCTTAGTGGCATCCTATGGTATCCAGTGAAAGTAGAAAATGCAGTAGGCACAAACTGAAACACAAGCAATCCCATTGAAATATAAGAAACATACTGTGAGGGTGGCCAAATACTCCAGAGGTCTCCAGAGGCTCCTACCAACGTTCGCCATTCTTTGATTCTGTGAATAGGCACTTTCTGCATCGTTCTCTGTTTATGATGAATTTGCTTGTGGATCCTGCCAGTTTTGCCTCCAGAAGGAAACAAGGAGAGCCTGTATTGGCCCATGCAGAAAAAAAATATGTATTTCTCCTGTTCTTAAGGCCTTGTAGCTTTTTGCTGTGCTTTGGATCACCTGATTTCCACATAATCCAGCTGAGATTTTATCATTCTCAAGTAGAAGGGAGGAAAGTTTTCAAATATTTGATTAAGATGGAATGTCACAAGTACATATCTTAGGCTCTGCAGGGTTATTGCAGTGGCTTTCTTGGCAGGGAGAACCCAGAATGATAGGCACAATGAAAAGCTAGGCTGAAGTCTAAAATAAAACAGGATTAATGTCTTTCACATTGTATTATAAAATCTTACTTTTCTGAATAAATATATTACTTTATAATAAATATATTTCTGTCTAGTGCTTCTTTTTAATATGAAAATGCACTCCTCATATTAAAAAAAAAGGGCAGAGAGGGAGGAGAAAAGCATGTTTGGACTTGTGTGAGAAATGGATTTTGATTTGAGTTCTCCTGGAATGCCAGCTTTTATTCTCCACTCTATCAGTGTGCATTTACTAAAACTAAACTGAAGCYAAATAGTCACTCTGGTTTCAACTGAGAAAACTCAGGTTGCAACAAGCCCAATAGAATGGAGAAGTATATATTAAAAAAACAAACAAACAAACAAAAAACCAAAAAGAAAAAAACCAACAGGAATTCTCCCTCCTTTCTTCCAAAGCATCTTACTCTTATTTCTAGCGGGAACTTCCCTCCACTTTGACCTCAAGTTACCCATGACTTTGTCATTTCTTGTCCTCTTTTACGATCTACCCAACTTTGCATGTTCTCTTTCTGCAGAGGCATGACATATATAACAATCTCATTAGGCTCGCCAATTCCTGCAATCCCAACGATCACCATTAAAACCCCATACATCAGAGTCTGATTCAGTTAGATGGCCCTACTGGGACTTGAGCTAAGTGTCAAAAGCAATAATCTAGGTTTCCATTGTATTTGCCTTCAACCTTATTGTTTCCCTGGCATACTGAGAAATCAGACGCCTTTAGGCACCGAATTCTAGTACCGTATTCGTCTGGATTTCCACTTCTTTCTTTGCTTCATCCATTCTGCTCATTGTCTAGTCCTAAATTGTCGGTAATCTCTAGGATGTTATAATTTAGCAGACACTTTCTTTATGAGTTCCGACAGTTCACTAGAATTATGGATCTCTATAGATAGAAATTACTGGGATTATTAGTGTTCAGCTTTCAGCCACCTCCTCATTTCATCTAGCCTAATGATGTAAAAATTGAATATATTATTTGGGTGGAGGTCTCTGTTGCTCAGATGCTGTCATCAATGAACATCTGAAGTTGCTTCATATTTTGRTTTTCACAGCATTTTTCTTTAATGGCTTCCAACATCTCTGCTTTTAAACTTTAGAGAGCTCAGAATGTTGGATTGAATCAATAAGTGGATCTCTAAGATCTACCCGTTTTTGACCTTCATATACTCCCTTTCATTATGACCATTGTTTGCCTTCCTTCTAAAATCAGAAATACTCTGATTCATCTATAAGATAAGWAACCTTACAGCAAACCACATTCTCTGTTCTCACAGTGATATGTTCTTACATTTGCATTGTATAATACTGTATTGTTAATATTGATACCCTTTATAAAATTATATTTTTTTTCTCAGAGCAGACTCTAAGAATTTAAAAAAAAAAAAAGTCAGACACTGAATTTAGTTGCCAAAATGGGACCTTAACTGCGTGTCCGATTTTAGCCTGCAGGTAAGCATCTGATTCTTCATATTCTTAGGTACTCCAGCAATACCTGGACTGTGACAAATCATTAATATTTTTAAATCATCAGTTTCACTGCTTTTTGATGGTGCGGGAACCACAAAAACAAGCTGGGTCAGACTTGTAAATAGATTACTCATTGAACTGAAAGACACCAAACCCATGTTCTCAGCATTTTCAGAACACTAAAATGTTGTGGTTGTATTTAAAAATGAATAAATAAATAAATGAAAAAGAAACAAAAGACAAGAAGTGAAACCCCTAAAGTTTCAGAAAGCGATACGGCATTAGGGTTATGAAAGTGCATGCATGCCCTTAAGTATTTTCCACAGTTTCCATACTGGTACATACTTTCTGTAAGAAAATGTAATCATAACTTTTAAAGCTTAGAATTTCTAGTAATATTAAAGAGGATCTTATGGCTGACAGTGTTGTCTCTATCTGTAGGGTGATCCCAGCCAGCAGCAGAATTTGTGGAAGGTCCCTGGAGTGAAGCAGCACCCATCCCCATACAATACGAGCTCATCAGCACAGGCTCTCTTTGCACAAATTCTCTATAGTCRTCTGGAAATGAGTATGAAAACTTTCCAGGGATTTTAATTTAGTAGCTTAGTTTCTTCCTCAGAGCCAAAAAGCACTTTTGTCTGGCAAGGTAGTAATGCATTAGCCTTTGAAGTGCTTTTTCACTTCTGGTACGCTTTGGCAAAGATGAGGCAGGAAAAGGTAATTTTCTGGTGTTTCTAGAAACACTGAGGTGTTTCTGAGAGCATCTAAGACTTCTGCTTTTAAAAGTTATGGTGTGAGAGGCCTCTCCTGTGACAAATCTGAATCTCTTCTTCTTTGCATTAAGTTTTGCTACARTGCAGCATGCAGTCATGAAGAGTCTTGTCATCTCAGAAGTAGCAAGCAGRCATTATAACACTGGAAACAAACCCTAAGAGCAAATTTCTTCAATAAAAAAATCACTGAAAAAAAAAAAAAGATAATGTTTCCTGGGACTTACTCTGGATTTTAGATCAGGCTGCTGGTAGCGATTTGGTTTTGCACACCAATAACATTATCACAAATTAATTTGCTTTTTTCTTTAGCATGCAAAGTGAAGTGACTGAAATTGAAATCRAACTCTCCTATAAATCTCAACAGGATTTAACAATTGCAGAAAGTTAAAATTACAGCATGGCATATGTAGTTAGGTAAACTTGTTCCTTCCCCAGGCTTCATTCTAGGATCCCTCCCGGCTTTAAGTTTCTCCTCTACAGGCAGGTTGTAAACATTTCAGCAGATTATGTTGCAGCAAATCTCTTGCAAATTAAGCCCGACTTGTCTAAGTTAAACTCACTTTCCAGTACAGTTTTAGATTTAAATCAATTGCAGTAATGATATAATCAAGGACATTTGCATGCAGAATGGGAATATTTGAGCAAGGAAAAACACACTTTTGGAAATCCTGCAGGAAATTTTGCGTGAAGTAAGTGGTCAGAGCTCTCCTGGACTGGGACCTGTCCTGAACAGTGTACTAAGTATTTCCCTAAACCTGTATTGAATCAACACATTTTCAAATTGTAGAAGGAATCAAATGTTCAAATACCATGTTTGTAGCCAATGACTGCAACTGACTCTCCTCTGAAAAAGCATTTTATATCCCTCTACAAACTTCTCCCTCGCTCAAAATACTTGTAATTCTATTGTTATTTAAAGCCATTTAGTGACTTCTGCAAAATCAACATGGAACAAAGAATGATTGAATTCTGGCGATGGAAGGATGATTTAGTGGGAACTGATCTGTAGAGAATACTTCTATAAGGGAAATACTGTTTGTCTCCTGCTTTTTCCTTCTGCTTAAAAGAAAAAAAAAAACACTCTACTTATTTAGAATTTACTTTGAAAGATGAAAAGAAATAGGATAACTGAAACAACTAGTTCTATCTGCTATGTTTCTGTTTGCTTTTCTCATAATCACATCATCATTAACTAGATTTTAGTAAATGTCTGCTCTGTGCAGTATCTTAAATTCACAGGCATCACATAAAACTAATAACTRTACAGGGAAACTTGCATTATCTAAGGCATTCTATACCTTTTATATATATATATGTATATGTAGGTATCAGCTTACCAGCTTAAAGGAAATAAGTAGAATATTGCCCTAAGTGTTTGTCTCTCCAGACATCAATACGGTGGCTGATGAATCTCTTGTTGACATCTTCCTTAGAAGCTCCTGCTACACTGCCAAGTCACACAGAAACAAGCAGGCATGTGGTCCGTACTTGAGATCCAAAGAAAAGTCTCTCCCTCTGTTTTGTTGGGTTTTTTTTTTTTTTTTTTTTTTTTCCCTTCTGTATCAGTACCGTTTTTACTCTGAGTTGATAGTGTTAAGAAACTCTATAAAATGATTCCCAAGGCTTCACCTTTCCCCTTGGTAATTCCTTCTTCCAAATCCAACCAACCAGTGCCTCTTTCTGTACAGATAGTTTATGTTTGAAAGGCATCTGGGACTGGAATTCAGCACGTTAAACTTCCATCCACTTGCATATGGGCTACAGCAATGAAACATGTTTAATACAAGACATAAACTGGCACACTTGTTTTAATATGTTCCTGATGATTTTGGTGGAAGGTCTAAATGTATAAGGAACATGAGATTTTACCCACTGGGAGCTAAAGGGATAAAATTTCACATGAGCCACTCCATGGAATCATAAAGTATTAGTAAGAATAAACTCTTGAAATTAGAAGGAAATCAAGGAGGAAAAAAACTGAGTGCTATGCATCCGAGCAGACCTGCCTRTCTCCCATATAACGAAGCACTCAGGTTCCCTGTACACTGTAATAGGAGAGCTGAGCAGTGCTTCCTATTTTGCCTCATCAGATTGCTGTGCTTTGGCTTCCAATCTGATTGTTAATTATTCTTTTTTATTACATGTTTTTATATTAGACACTTAACTCTTCTTTGTAATTAGACATAGTGATTATAGCATCTTTTTATATTACACTTGAGTGTTCCTCTAATGCAGGCATCAAATAAAACAAAACACATAAAGCACAAAAAAAAGGATCGCGATAGTAATGCTTAGGTCCGAAGGAGTGAAGAATCAGGAAAAACTGAGTTGCAGTTATGGCTTTTGGCTCCAGCAACCCAAYTCATTTCTTTATTCTTCTCCAAATTATGTTTATTCATTTATTATAATTCACTGAATGAATTAAGTACAAAATCCATCCAGATTTTTAAAGACAGACATTATGTGTTGTGTCTAAATGCAACTCCTTTCTGTTTTTGCTGTTTAATTGCTGGGAAACATTTCTCTTCTTCTTAGTGTAAATGTTTTCTTAAGGAAAGCGTTATGTGGGATGGGGAGAGTATACTCAGGAAAGGAGATGAAACAGAGTATCTAATAGCAAGTGCAGGTCCATGCTGTTCCTTCAAGACAATGTCCATACAGTGATCAGCAATATAAAGTCCTCCCTTTTCCTAAGGAGTAACTATTGTATTTCAGCAGTACTGTTCCACGTGGTCCCATGTGAAAATTCCTGCTTCTGAACAGAATTACCTTCACTATGATGGAAAGGAAAGGAAAGGAAAGGAAAGGAAAGGAAAGGAAAGGAAAGGAAAGGAAAGGAAAGGAAAGGAAAGGAAAGGAAAGGAAAGGAAAGG
>PTEX01000110.1:1909658-1990584 GCA_003342815.1 Eudromia elegans
GAAGAGAAGAGAAGAGAAGAGAAGAGAAGAGAAGAGAAGAGAAGAGAAGAGAAGAGAAGAGAAGAGAAGAGAAGAGAAGAGAAGAGAAGAGAAGACAAAAAAATGGGAGAGGGAAAAAAAAAGGAACATAATTCAGAGAATAAAGCTCTGATTACTGCCCTCTTAGGCTGAATAAGGAAGCGAGGGTCCAGGGAGCTGTCCCTGGAGCAGGAACCCACTGTAACGCTCATTGCCTTGTTGCTTGCTGCCTAAGGCTGTTGTCACTCAGAGGCTTGTTGCATGAGATGTGCTAGCCAGTTGGATCTCAGTGAATGAAGACAGGCTCCTTCAGCAGCTTTGACTCTCTGTGATTCCTGAACACCCAAATTTGTGAGTAGTGAGTGAAGAGATTCCTCCCTAGTAGAAGCATCTGTGGTCGGAGGGTGCAGYGGGGTGTGATCCGGTGGAGCTGCCATGGTAAAGTGGGATAGAAGTGCACTGAGGAAGAAACTGCTGAGATGTTCCAAAGAGGGATATTGGTAGGTGTTTGCTGAACCCAAGAAAGTTCATACAAAGGTGACATCACAGTAGTTCAGTACATAAATCTTGAGTGCCTCAACAGAGGGGGATGGCAGCAAGATGACACCCCATGAGCCAGGGCCCTGCTTAGTCACATCTCCTACAAAATCCCTGACGCCATTCAACATCGACTCCCATGTATCACTGGGTTTCATTCCAAGAAACACTGATTTTTGAGTAAAATCTTTTTTATTTTTCATGATTTATAAAACTGCTTTGAGAACAGTATTTCAGAGGATGGTCAGCAAATAAAATAAATCCTCCAATTCATAAAAGATCTGGGTGAAAGAGGATAGCCATCTTCTGTAAGAGCTGTGTTTGAAAAGTGTACAGAAGATAAAATACACCAACTGCATTAAAACAAGCCATTTTCATCTTACACTTACACCCAGCAATTCTACCTTTTAATTCCTAGGCAATCACACTGCTGGAATCATATTCAACAATTGAGTAAAACATATATTTGTCTCGCAATTATGTAAATAAGGTAAGTGCTTAAGATTTAGACCTGGAATAATATGCTAACATCATCATCCCTTCAATAATCAACAAGCTTTGGAAGTAATGTTACTTTTGCTGTATATATTTTGTACCACAGAAAAACACAGAGATGATGTGCAATTCTTATTGTATTTAAAACAATAGTTGGGGTCCTACTGCMATTTATGCATTTTTGAAGGAAAGCTCTGTTTCATCAATGGGAATGTGTCAGAATTTTATAAAAAAGCATGCTGTGTAATATATTTAAACACAGTCCAAATTAATTAAAGTGTAGTGGACGTGAAAGATACATACTCAATGTGACATTTCAAATAGGGAGAAAATATGATAATGAGCTATTTCCATGTGTTRCCATCCTTCTGGTTAAATAATACTTCTGTTTTCAATGAAGCCACTGAGCAATAACATTCATTTTTGGAGTTCCACAGTGGTTAGAACTGATTGTATACAGGCTGTAATCATTATTCTAATTCTGCCCAGGAAACCCTCTCTCCCCACCATGGAGAAATTTGGAATAAAAAGTCTCGTTCCAGGAAAAAGAATTTCCAAATAATCCTGGGCACTAGATCAAAATATGAGCTCCAAATCCGTTTCTTTTTCTTAATAAGAATCAGCACTTTGAAAAATACTGCTTTGCAAGGAAATAATTGCATTAGTCAGCCTCTTGGCAGTGGTGTGGGCTGAAGCCTTCCCTTAAAATGAAGCCCAACCTTTCCCTACAGTACATCCGAATCCCCCAAAGATGCAAACAGCCTCAAGACCCTTCTTTAGCAGGGCCTTTTGTTCAATACCAGAATTCCCACAGCTCGAGTGCTGCAAACAGCTGCATTCCCACAGGCAGAGATGCAGAATAAGGGACAAGAGGGCAGAAAGAGGCCTGAAAAAGTAGCCTGTCCACACTGGTGCTCCAAGCTGCTGCAGGTAAGACATCATCTTGTGAGTGGAGAGCAGAGACCAAGCAAGTAACTAAAATAAGAGGTGTTCATTTCAATCCTGCCCTTTGCTCACAACTGATCTAATCATCCAGAAATCAAATTTATCTCAGTCTTTAATATGAGGCCGTTGGGTAACCATACAGCCCAGAGGTTTGGGGATATGTGACTATATGTTTGCCTCTTGCTGGGTCTGTTCTTCAGATCCTTGTGGTTACGTTCAGGACAACTTCAGTGTTTAGGTCACTCACCTCATCCTGACAAGTGCCAGCAAGATGTCTCCTCAGAATGCTGTATGACTTCCACTTACTTTCTCAAGATTGGAGAGATCCTGGCTGTGCTAAACCTACAAGCTTTTTCTTAAGGTCATCTTAAAAACTCAGGCAGATTGTTCCTGTTCATTAAGTATCCAATTATCTGATTTTCTATGATGAGAAGGCTGCCCATCACTGCTGGAGAAGGAAAGGGGATGCCTGTTGTTGGCTAGTAAAGGACAAGGGGCCGTAATGTGGAGAAATAGAGACAAGCTTTGGCTAGCACTKAAACACTCAAGGAACTCTTCAAGCTGGCCAACACCATTGACTTCAGTAGGAGTAGCTACTGAAGCACTTTTCACATGCTTGTGCCATAAGCATTAGCTTCTTATGTTGTTCTAGCTTGTGCATTTGAGCCCTCCATCCCATCACTAGCAGGACTGTTCTTTCAACAACTGCTCTTCACTGTCAAAGCTGTTAACAGACTAGTAATCAGTTCCTGTTTTAACTAGCATAGTAGGACCTGCACTTGACTGGTGTGGAGCAGAATGGACCACTCATCCCTCTGGTCCCAAGAATGCTAAGGAAACCCTTTATTTCCTAAAGTGCAGGCTCCTTGGGAAGGTAATATTTTTTTTCCAAGGTGACCACCATTTATACCTGTATAGCTTTGCATACTGGCTTTTCTGAGTCAAATAATTACATGTCATGTGGGAATAAAGTCCCTTGGTGGGGTCAATGAATACAGCAGGCAGTGGAGCACCCAAACCATCCCGGGGGTACTTGCTTTCTTGGCAGTATATTTCAGGTATTTTATTCCTTACTCTGTACTAATACTGTCCAGATAAATAGCAGTAGTAAGTGCTCCTAGGTTGTCTGTCCTTGACCTCATGGGAAAACTCTATGCAGATACAGCTTTTTGTCATCATTCGCACATAGCCAGAAAAGGAAGCATCATTAACCTCTTCCTGTTAAAAACTAAATACAAGAACGTGTCAGYAGGGAAAGTGTGTAAACCCAAATGTGTTGAATTAAAGCCTGCCAGACTCCAGAAGCTGCTAAAGAGAGGGATGGAGCAAGATGGTGTGTGGTAGATCGAGCTTAGTCTCTGTGTTACAGAGCTATCCCTGTGGTACAAGAAAGGGAGAGACTTTAGAGGCGGCTGATGCAGATTAGTGGCAAGCCCTTTATGAGCTTTTGTATGACTGTGAGAGGGGGAATGGCTACTGGGAGGTTTGATTTGTTCTCTTGCCAAAGTACTACCAAAACACAGTCAAAGGCAATGGAAGAATCCAGGCCCCATGTCCTGTGTTTTAACCACCAGCCTCTGCTGTTTTTCTGCATTTGGATTTAGCTCTTCTGTCTCTGGTGTACTATGGTACTGTGGTCTCAATGTACTAGGAAGTGCCTGAACAAAGAAACGGTTTCAGCTCAGAACTACAGGCTCCAAGAGAGACCTATTGCTCTGGTGCCTGTTGTTTGGCCTGTCTTGCTGTTTTGGAAGAGTGGCAGTGCCCACTGATCCCAGTAAGGAGTAAGGGCTGCTGGGCAAAGAGCTATCATGTTATCCTCAGACAAAAGTCAGGGAGGAAGGGATGTGAGGTTGAGTCAACTGTGAAACCAATTCATTCCTTCAGTCTTCCCTCACCGAAGAGGGGGAAGATGGGAAGAATTTAGAAGGGGACATTAAAGCTGTTAATGGGAAGGAAGCTTATGACACAGACAATGCAGAGATTAGTACCAAGTAGATACACTCCACTGTTTTTTTTTTTCTTTCTTTTTTCTTTTTTTCTTTTTCTTTCCTAAAGAAATATTGCGCATTAGTTTTACCAGGAATTGGGTTTTGTGTGAGCAACACTCTCATCCTCATATTCACGAGTGTGAGATGGGCATGTAAGTACCTGTCCATCTCAGCCTTTTCTTACTTCCCAACACTTGGTGTGTAAGTGATATTTAAGTGCGCCAGGCTGGAGTTCCCCTTTTACCTAATCCAGACCAGACACTGACAGTTCAGTGCTGTGTCTTCTAGATGAGGCTCCTAGAGAAGGGGAGCTTTCCTGACTCAGGCTCAGTAAAGTAAGTTGTCTTTCTAGCTTTGCGAGTTCGGAGATATCCATTCTTTGCCAAACGGAGAATGTGAAAAATGTGTAAACCTGCTAAACCTGTTATGTTTTCCTATAGGGAGAACCAGACTGGCTTGCAATSAATGCAGATATCACTGGCAGAGGGATGGTGGGAGTTGATTGCCTGATCAACAAGATCAGCGGATATCAGGGTGGGAGACTGGAAGGCAAGAACAAGAAAGGAATTTGATGGTGCAAAGGAGCGTGATATGGGTAGCAGGATGCATAGAGGGATCAGTGTGCACAACATAAAAAGAATTAGCTCAGCATCAACATTTTGAATAGATTTGAGGGGAGCACTAAAGTGGCAGCTTTATAGATTGAGAATCTGGACAAACTGGAGGAATTGGTSCAGGACAGGCTTAGTCAGAGACAGCCAAGCTTTCTTGCTTTGTGCTCCCAGTCTGTGTGAGAATGACACTGGGTTGAGGATAGCTTGGGAGAGCCCACAGGCAGCTGATTATAAGAGCTTGCATTAGAGAGAGAGACCAAAACCAAGGCAGGGCTGCTAGTTTTGGGAAAGGGAAGGTTGGAATGGGCTGCAAGGGATGATCTTTTAATCTGAGGCATTCTGCACAATGGATAAGAGATAGAGAGTGTTTCAACGGGATCAAAGGRGTAAGTTGCAAAGAAGTAAATCTGGAAGGGAATAGGAATGAATTAAAATATGACCCCCTGGTAAGTAAGGGAGTGAGAGGACATGATAGYTAGAAAGCAAGCAGCGAGGAGACAGAAGGAGGGGGATTGCCWTTCTAATTACGGGTATCAGTAACTTTCCTGAGATATAATGGGCAGAGGATGACTAACAAATGGCTGAGTCACACAAACCGTGTGACTGAGAGTCTAAATTCAGCTACTAAAGGGCTTGAACACTCATGAAACTTGGACATTTTCTTCTAATACTGCTCTGTTGCAGGTGATGCTAAACCTCCTATGGCCAAGGATTTTTCAACTGCTGTTTGGAAACATTCATAATAGAGGTCTACATTCATACAGAAGGCAAATTTATTGCCAGATTCATTYACCCATTCCTAGTGCAGGAGCAAACTTCTGGCCAACTAAACAATTGCTTCTCTGTTTTTCTACCCATAGCACTATTTTCATGGAAATCTAATCAGATTTGTAGACTTCCTTTTTTTTTTTTTCCCCCCTAATCAAATTCAATCAGTCTTCACCGTGCCAATTTGGTGAATGATTTTACTTAGGGTAGAAACACTGCCTTGCCTTTGTAAGTCTATTATTACTATAAACTATTACTGGTAGAGCTTTCAGATCCTTGGTACTTTAGGAAACAGGGACAGGCTGTGTCCTCAGTTTCAAGGTGTGCTGACTATCAAAAGCCTTTGTTTCATGCAAGCTTAGGGCTGTTRGAAATCGCTAGCACCACCAAAGGAAATTATCTTGGTCTTCCACTTCCTCCTCACCCCACCTAGACGGGAGAAGCGATAAAGGTCAAAATTACCTGCTGTCTGTGATACCAGCTGATCAACCAAGTACAATCTTGGTGTTTGAAGATAARAAGGTGGATTTTGCCCTGCCCATATGGGATCGCTTGTTTTCCTTACAACAGGCACTGAAGAAATACAAGCTGATGGAAACTTGAGTGAATGTCTCTCCACACCTGAGCTAGAGTCTTCTGTGTGTCTCACTAGAGAGGTTTGGGCACCAATAGGTTTCCGTGGGTAGTGTGGATTGATGGGAGTTTACCTACTTGTGACTTGGAAACCTTTMCTTTACATGGGACAAATGAGTTGACCCATTTCTTCCTTACCTTGGGAAAGGGCTATAGAACAGGCAAGCTGGCTATAAAGCACAAATCCAGAATAAGCAACCTTGATCCTTTTAGCCTCTGAGCTCAGATATTAGTCACAGGCAAATCAGTGATAAATCAGTGCCGCTTGGCTCCAGAAGCTGCCTAGCAAATCACCAATTGAAAACATTGTTTTTAAAAGTACACATCTAATCCTTCTCTCCACAAAGAAGCAGATCCGACCTCCCAACTCAGCAGCATTTTTCAGAGCAGAAGTTGGATTTCTTCACAAGATTTCATGGGAGTTTCACATAGGAGGAAGGGCACCAAGGTGCTGCCTGCTTCCTAACCCTTCCTCAATGCTTTCCATCTCTTCCTCATATTAGCCAGAGGGTTTCAGCAGCTGATGCATTTATGAAATAGCCCAGAGGAGGTCCCTGATTTTGTTTCTCCGTGAAAACCTCCACTGTTACAATTCCCTGGATGGTACACAGTGCTCTGCGAGCCTACATGCACAACAGCTAGTTTTAAAGATTTCTGTTTAATCAAGAGTGAAGCAAATGTCAGAGATTCAATGTTCTAGATCAGCAGTTTCCAACACTGATACATCTTAATCAAGCAATTAGGTGCCTTTTTTTGTTGTTGTTGCTATTGTTTGGTGTTTTCCGCATCGGAGAAGGGAACAGATTTGCYGCTTTGCTCCGATGACTGCTAGCAGCAGTGTTTGTTGTTAACAGAGACATTTACACCTAACCACCAGTTGGCAGGTGTTAACACTCTGTTACTCGCTATTCCCACATGCTGAGGATTGTGGGAAAGCTGTCAAACTCTCTGTCTTGTGCAACGCTTGGGTTTTACAATAACAATAACAACAACAGCAACAAGAGGCTCCGTACAAATGCAGGCGCTTGGTGGAAGAGCATCCCTAGCACAGGAAACAGTAGGGCAGATGCTGATGTGTCCTTGGGCTGCTCTGGACCCAGGAAATGTCAAGCTTCAAGAAAAGTTTGAGGTATTTCCTTATCTTGGTGTGGGTGGGTGAAGGTGGGGAGATCTTGGAGGGGTTTTTTTGGTGACATGGCCTGATCTTTCAGGAAAAGCCAAGGGTGGTACTGTGCATGTCCAACACTTTAGAGCCTTCCTCTGATGTTTGAACTCATCGATATTCAGGATGCAGTTATAAGAACACATATATTAGAAGAGCATACAATCTGTGAAAATAATGTGCAAAGACAGCCAAAGAGGACAGTAATGTTTTGATTAATTTGGGGGTGATTCTGGCCCATGAGCAATGAGGATTTCAATTGGTACAGCCCTTCTGCAGAAAGAAGATGTGGCTAGATACAAAAAGACACTCTGTGAACTATAGCAGATAGAGATATATCTAAAGGCTGTCTCTTTTGCTTTCTGTCACATTTGTACTTTTATATCTGCTCAGCCTTTATTGCCACAAGGTCATTGTTTTATAGGCAAGTGGTCCCAATGATTGATTTATTGCTGATGATGGGAGGCTTGATTGACTTTTGATTTACAAGAAGACACTTTAGGAGGAGCAGTAGAGGGCACAGGGAACATGCAGAGCCAAGTGCAGGGTGACTGCTGCTGGGAAAGTACCTAGTGCAAGCGGGCCATGTTCCCTGCTGCCTTACCTCAGTGTTCGTTTATACAGCTGATTTTGGAGGGGCTACACAGGCTAATTCCACCCTTTCCTCTTCCAAGGATTGTTTCCTTAATCTGCAGAATTAATGCCCTCAGCAAGGAAGGATTTCAGACATTTGCTTTTTGATGAGAGTGCTTCAGGTGGAAAGAATATGAAAATAGGAGTGATGGTAGATTCTCTTGGCTATGCCTGGACTGCCTTTTCACATCTCAGTTTTGGAGTTATACCCCAAATCTTCTTATTCCCAAACTGGACATTAGCCTTGAACTAACTTTACAATGTGGCTGGAAAGAAACTTATCCTTGTACTATAGACTAGGATTCTAGTGATTTTTTTTATCAGAAGAAGGCATTTTTTGAGATATATCCATGTTGGCGTGAGTCCACCCATGCCTGTCCTGTCAAAGTAAAGCAATGTCCCCTGACAGAGGGGTTAGCCAAGTTTCTTCCTGGAAAGGCTGCTCCTTCATGACGCAGACCCTGTGGGATTTGGAGGCAGCCAAGCAGCAAGTTGTTAACAATATGGATGCACAGTCCTGCTCCAGTGGTCTGCCCCCAGCTCCATACTATGCAAGGTAGTGTGGACACAGCCTTGAAATCACTAAATTTAAGTAAGCCGGTCATCATTCTAGAAGATAGGTTTGAGGTTAGCCAAAAGTTTGGGCTGAGTGAAACCCCCAGGCTGCGTTTTGTAGGAAGTCAGGGTGGCATCATCGTGGTCTCTCCTGACGTCACCAGTCTGTGACTTGCAGCAATCAGTTTATTTAATGAAGATAGTGTTACTTTTCTCTTCATAAAAATCATCCCTTTACCTGTGCATCCCTTTATAAAGCCTTCATGTTTGTGGAGCCCTCTCCTGCAAGCTGGTTGTGACAGATATGCCTGCTAAATTCGGGTGTGTGGGGGAGGCACTGACTGACTTGCAGGCATCTGCATGCTGTATTTCCCAACTTCAGACTTCTCTTCAAAATAAATTACTGGCACCTGCTTTGTCGAAGGAAGCAGGTCAGAGAAGTCACGAACACTGGTAAAAATCAATACATGGAACAACTGTTCAGAAACACATATTGTGTGTAGGCATGGTCCTGAGGTGTTTTGGTTTTTTTTTTTTCTGTGCATATTAAGTAGGATTTTTGTCTTTTGAGAACCCCAGGTAGAAAAATCTCTTAGCTTAGGGAAGCCAGAGTGAAAGTGAGAGGAGGGAACGACAGCCATTTCATGAATGGGACTTAGAAAGCAGGTTTGACTTCTGGCACACACCCCCTGTGTTGACTTTATTTCTTTGTGCACTGCTTGTTTTCTGTAAGTGGGGACAGTGCTGCGTGTAGATTTTGCAGGGCTAGAGAAACACGTGCTGACATTTTTCAAAGTGCTCACATAAAGAAAAATGTGATTTGCAGAACTGAAATTGTAGATTTGATTTGAGAGCATGGCTAAAAGCTGCCAAAGGACACTGGAAGAGTGTCCTTTCCTGATGCTGTGAGTTCCCTCTGCCCCCCGAGGGCCAGGTGTTGCTGTGAGCATATTCTCCTCTGCTAAGGGACCAAGGGGGTTACCCAGTTTCCACTACAGATGCACCCATTTGCAGTGCAACAGGTTGAGAAAGATGCTAGCAATCACTTGTGCCCCTCTTTGTTGGGGGGTGATAGCTCCCTAAAGGGAGGCGGTAGTTTTGCTGTGATTATACTATCATCTCAGCCATAGTTGCTATTTTCTGCTTGCACTGCGGAGGTACTTAGAGGTCTGCAGTGAGGACTTGGACACTGCTGGTTTTGGCAGTAATCACGCACAGAGTCAGTTCCTCCTTAAGGGACCATCCATCTGGAGCACTGGTCCTGCAGACACAAGATGGGTCAGTTAAGCCTGTGCTCATATGAATATCTGAAGTACTGGAGCCGATCTACATTACTTGTCAGCACCTCATCTGCCCTGGTGTGAGTACAGTCCTCAGCGTTTTGCMTGGGGATTCATATTTAATTTGAATTATTTGATCTCTCTAAGTGAAACAAGGAAGGAAAGATTTCCTGAATTCCTGGCAGGATTTCTGCCTTTTTTTCCCTTTTTTTCTATATATAAAACTTCACTACCCCCACCCCCACCCCACCCAGGCTTAAACAGTGCCGGGAAATTCTGTACTTACCCAGCTGTACTGTCTGACGATAGCCAAGAATTTTTTTTCCCTGCCTCAAAATCATAATAGCTAGAAATTATTTCTTTGCTCACTGAGTTTCCCAGAGAGAGGACATATCAGATACATAACTGATATGCCCCTTGTACTTAGCCAAAAGGCCAAACAGAGGTTAAGGCAAGTGGATACACATGACTTTTTTATCCAAGTCCTTGAGGATCTCCCCCATTAGCCAAGTCACAGATTCTTTTTTTTTCAGAAAAAAATAGTTAACATAGATCAAATGCAATACATTAATTTATTTTGGTTGTACTTCTCCTTCTCCTCTGACAAAGTGTGCAGCTTGTGGACAGAGATTGACATCTCTGCTTGCTCCTCAAGTGGCTCACTAGCGGGAAAAAATAAAGTGATCACCCAAAAGAGCTCACCTCAAAATGGGTCATTGCTTGGGAATGCTTATTATGAAATAGTTTTAGACCAAGTTGCTTTGTATGTTTAGCAAAGGGTTCAAGTAGATGTTTCCTAGCATGTATTTGCTGCTGGGTTGATGACCAAATTCTTGCACATGTTTTTGTGTCATTTCAGTGTGACCCTTTTCTTGCTGCTTTTAGAAGAAGTACTGAAACACTGGAGTTCTGTTAGTCATTTCTTGTTCCACTAGGAATGGAAAACAGTTTACTTGGACTGGCAGAAGTACTGATATCTTATTCACTGTGCTTTTGGATGGGCACATTATATGTTTAGGGCCATGTCAAGTGATTATACAGCATGTGATCCTGCAGCACTCACTTACACAATCAGTCCTACCCAAATTGGGACAGTAAAAGCTGTATCAGAAAAGACATGTAGGTGTTATCCATGGGTGGAGTGCCCAAATGCCCGGTTTGTGTAATAAGAAGTGGTGCACTAAAATAGAACCGTGCATGGGAAAGCCCACAGGCTGCAATAACATCTCTGCCACGCTCAGAGCTGGCAGAGCTGGACTGCATCTGCAGGTCACGTTGACTTTGCCTGCATTGATGCAATCTCAGCATCTGTTCCCGTGTGCTTTCAGGAAGTCGAGCTGGGAGCTGTAAGATCAGAAAAGGGTGCCAGTGCCCGGCTCTGACTGCCAAAGGGATTTGTGTCCAAAGGCAGGGGGGTATCAAGCAGTAAGCACAGTACCCATGTCTGGGTGTGTCAGAGGACTCCGGCTAGTCCTTGTCATGTTCAACAAGATACAAGATTAAACTCAGGACACAGTCTTTCTTTTTTGGTTATTTTAAAATAGGTAAAAGTAGATATTTAAATACATATAACTAGTTCAATACATGGAATAAATAAATGTAGATTTATTAGTTTTGGAGCAGTTATTTCTCTTCCTCCTCCTGACCTCAGGAGCACCAGATGATGYGGTAGGATAGTTCTCATGTCACTTTCTGGCCTTTGCTGTGTGGGTCCCTTACCAGGATGAGACCTATGTCCATCCTTTCTAACTCTTGTGGCATAAAAGCTCTTCTCTCAAAATCTCTGTTGTGCTGTAGGTTTCAGGAAAGCACAAGCCAGGAAGAAAAGAGAAAAGGGTCTCAGTGTCCCCAGAACGGGTAAAGTTGACAAACCYGCTGAACCTACAGTAATGCTTGGGAAATGTGTCTCCTTTCCTTGGATTTATTTTCATCTTGCCTGCACTTTGTTGCCAGATTGATGGGGCTCAGAGATGGTGAGGGGAAATTTCATGGAAAATATTTTTTTTGCATAGTATATCTGAGCCATAGTGGTCAGAGAATGAAGAAAAGCTCTTCTCTCATAAAAACATCACTCCTGGAGAGTGCATGTTTCACAGAGAGGCAGACAGGAACATTAGTATGTGGAGCTGTGATGCTGACCCTGCACTTTGCTTTGGTRCTAATTAATTATCTGTATTTTTGAACAGTTAGATCCAGGGTAGCAAATGGTAACTGGTACAGATAGCAGAAACTGAACAGCAACTTTGCTTCATTTTTTTTTCTTGGGAACGTAAAAATTCCAATCTTGCTGCATTAAGCTAAGTCATCCAGAAATGCTCCAGCTGTTCTTTGCATTGTGGGAGCCAAATACAGCATTTTGATTTTTTTTTTGGTCTTTCTTTTTTTTTTCAAAAGCCAGTTCTGAAACTATTGACATGTTAGGTAATGGAATCTTATCTGCGCTCTCCTTTCAGTTATTTGAATTTTCCTAGCTTATTTATTTAAGGTGGAATCCTTTCCGCTGCAGGTTTACAATACCAAGCCTGTCAGCAGACAAACTAGCCGGCCTTTTTCATGGGGAAGTCTGATGATGCTGGGGGCCCTGTAGACTCCTTGTGGCCCTTCGATTAGCTCTCTAGGCTCCCTATTCTCCTTCACTGAGTACTCTGGAGAGAGTCTGAATATACGAGAGTTTTGTTCAAAAATCCTAGAACAAAATAACTGTTGGGTTTTGCTTTCTGCCTTTAACAAGATCTCCATTCTCTGCAATATGTGGTGAATCTTCCTCAACTCTTTCCATTTGTAGAAGAGAGGCAATCCCTCCTTCAATACCACTAACAGAGGAAGTGCTGAAGAGAATTTTATTTGATATATTTTTTTTTCCCATAGGGACCTGCTTGCATCAAGATTCAGAGTGTTAGAATCAGAAAAGGGCAGAAATTATTTAGGGCACTGACCTTTTTTTTGCGTATATGCAGAAACCCTGGAGCAATGGGACCCATGCCCAGCTTGGGGTGCTGATGAAAAATGAATGATGAAATATTGTGATCACTTCAGAGTTCCRCTTGCAACCTCCTGCTTATGCAACAGTTTCTGGGTGCATGATGACGAGGGCAGCATACGCTGCATGTAGCAGCCTGTGCTTAAGGGGTAATCTGGGCATTGGGTAATCTCCTGCTTGTGTGCCACATGGGGATGGTCCCTTTCCTCAAGGAAACATGTTCTTACAGTGCTCAGCTGCTTGTGCTTTTGATTGCAGGAGAAGAGAGCATGTGGCTATGGATCAAATTATGTAGAAAACTTTCTACAGAATTTGTAATCTCTAAGCTGGTCTTACGCTGTCGTTTGCAATTAAGTTGTTTGAGAACTTCCAGTGTTGTTAATATTTTTAATCGAAGCCTTTCTAATTTCAAAGATAGGCAGCTATCATAAAGCTAGAACCACCTGACTGGGTTAGGTCATGGCAATGTGAAGGGAGCTATGTTAACTAGCCTGTTATCAGGGACGGCACCAGGTACCATGCTGTAAAAGACTGTATAATGGCACAGTAGTAGGTTTTGATCTTCATTTTCTCCCTTTAATTGGGTGGCCTTTCTCATGTCTCTCCCTGCCTATGGTCTTGTTAACTCATGAGAAAGGAATGGACTGGCCAGGAAATCAAAAGCCTGGGTGCTTAGAATGAACAAAACCACGCAGCATTTTATAGCAATTCAAAGAATATGGAAGCATTTACACTTCTGGTACCACCTGCTTCGTGTGCCAAAGATTGTGATGGGAATGACAAAAAAAGTGGATTCATTAAAAAAAAAAAAGCCTTTTTTGTGAAGAAAAAAAAAGAAAAGAAATGAGCAACAGAAGTTGTCTGAGGGTGCGAGTGAAGCAGAAACATTTGTCATGAACTCAGTGAACGAGATGGATCTCATTACTGTGTAACAACACGCAGGAAGGCGGCTTAGCAGGCTTTTGATTGTGGATGCGTAGTGATACCAGAGCACTGCAGTGTTTGACAGATGTAGGGAAAGGTGGAGAATTTTGGAGTCTGTTTTCCTAGACTTTCCTAGACTTCCTCAGGTCCACTGAGGTCCTCACACAGAACTCCATCAACTACTATTACCTCTACATAGGGGTTAATATYATTGTTAATCCTCATTACATTTTCTCTTGGGTCTATATGCTACATGAATATTTCTTGGCATGCCTACAGATCTCTAACTGTTTGTATATTWGGCTTGCTTCAGGCCAATTTTAAATGAATATGTATGGGAATCTTTGATGTGTTTGGGAGTATTTAAGCCCCATACTATACCTGTGTGGTAATGTTAATCATGTGTCATAAAAAACAAAGAAAATGCACAAGAGGRATTCTGATGAATTTTTGATTGAAGTCATATTTTGGGGAATCCAACCAGTGATGTTCAAAGGAGCCATRGCTGCCTTTGGACCTTTCAAACCCCTGTTGATAGAAATCATGTATACTTTCTCAGGATAGCCCAGAGAGTATAAGRCCATGCCTGCAATTCACTGAGAAATGCCTGAAATAGCTGTAAGCTGCTTTGTCTGATAACACAAAATTCAGCATGGGCAAAAATCTTGCCTCTGACACTTGATAAAGACACAGGCAATGTTTCCTCTGAGGTGAGGAACTTGCTTCTAACTCTGAACCAGAACCGAGGTGTCCTTCCTTGTCTCCCGCCTGTGGATCCCCGGATTGAGCACGTTATGCARTCCCTGTGGTTCCTGCGCACTGCAGTCACCCAGCTGCCTCTAGGGCAAGGCAGRCAGTGCCCTGGGTGTACCACAGGCGGCGGAGAGTGTGAGGTTCTGAATAAAAGCCACTGAATGGAGAGGCAGAGAGAGATCAGGAAGTTGGACCCATAAAAAGAGAAAACAAAAGTTATGAAATACGGGTGCTATAAAACTTCTTTGTGGGGTYCTCAAACCACTGGCGCTTCCGTATTGTGGTTTATGACACCACTTCTGGCACCTGTGGAAGACGGATCACCCCGTCTTCCAGTGTTCGGAGTTATTTACGGCGCAACGTTGACTCTGAGCCTGCTGTTCCAGACAGGTGCATTCTCCTCCTCTCCCTCTTCCTACWCTGTTGCTCTCCTTTGCTCTCTATAGAGTTGTCCGCTGCTTGGGGAAGAGAATAGGCATGAGAAAAGTGTGTAGGGAAGTTTGCTTGAATGTCCTGCTGCAGGGGCCAGATTTGTCAGGGTGTTTTTGTGTGCGTGTGTGGCACGAGCAYGTGCAGCAAGGTAGGTAGTTAGGTGCACAGAGCAGCATGTGCAACGCCTGCAGAAATCTGCCAGACCGCGGCCCCCCGTCCCACGCAGGCACCGAGGCTGCCCACGAGGCTCAGTGCTACTAACTACACCAGAGGTGCACGCTGAGRTATGTGGCAACTGTCCTGACAGCTCCAGGGCAAGAGCAGAAAAGGTAAGGAGCTATGTGGAGCTGTCCCACAGACTATAGTGGTTGATTCTCTGTCTGTAAATATCCCTCGGTTTGTACCCCRGACTTAATTCCTACTTTAAATTCTCTGCGGGGGCTGGTTTGCATGGATCTCCAAACTCCATGAAGTGGTTGGAGCACTGTGCTGCAGTGAGTGGCCGGGTCCCTGTGGTGCTGTGAAGGACCTTTGCAGCCCACCGCTGACACGAGTAACTCAGAGCCTCCTCGTGCCCCTCTGCGTTGCACGGTGAGATGGGCACAGCCGTCCCCACAAGGTGCAGCGGGAGCAGCGCAGGCGCTTCTCTGCACTGCGGGGCTTCCCGACAGCTAGCCTGGCTATTCCAGCTGAAGGCGGAGAGGCAGATCTGGGCCCCAGCCACAGCCTGCGCTGCTGCTACACCCYGCACGGCGCCGGGTTCCCGTAATGGGGCAGGTCGGGGGGAAGCGCTGCACGGGCCAGTTCCCAAACGCTCCCGAGAGCCTCGGGGAGGGATCGCTGGCCAAGGCCGAGAGACCAGCCTCGGTGCGTGGCCGGGGCTCGCTGACGGCGCCGCCAAAGTATGCGCAGGATCAGCCGCTGTCGCACGCGCGGCCTCCCCGCCGGCACTGCCACACGAGACGGGGGGCAGCGGGCAGGCTCGCCCGGTGCCCCTGAGCGGACAGGGCAGAAGCCTTGAACGGGGCTTTTGGATTTCACTACCCTCCGCGCACAGCCCGTATCCTGTCTGCTGAGAGTGCTCTGCACATTCATGGACTCGGGCTGCTGTGTGAGGTGGAAAAAAATTTAAGAAAAAAAAGGAAAAGTGAGAGAAAACCAAGGGAATCCATTAAAAATTGCCTCTACTACCTCATTAATCTTGTGCTGCAAATAATACATGCAAGACTTGGGCTAGCGAAGTCTCCAAAGAATAACATTTTTTTGGTGAGGTTATAACAAATTAAAGAAATAAATTAAGTCACCAGCGCAGCAGGAAAGTGCTTGAGGCCTCCAGGATTTGTGTGTTTTACCATTGTTCTAAAAATAAACTGGTGAAAAAAAAATTAGAAGTCTTTCAGTTGAAAAATAATATTTGTTTTAAGTGGCCGTGTTTGGGTTTTTCTCCTGCATGGCGCTTCACAACCTTTCCCAGCCCTGCAGCCGATTTTTGGAAGCAGAAGGCGGAAAAGGGTAGGAGCGCAGGCAGCGAAGCCGCGCTGTGGCAAAGGGGGCGGCGTGCTGGGCCTTAGCAGGAAGGCTGTAAAGCAGAACTAAAACCCCCGTACCTCGCCCCACTGCAATTGCTGAGGCAACTAATGTGTTCRAGATTAGCACTCGGTTTTCTGGCCTCATTAGGCCCCAACCAGGAGAGAAACTTCTGCCAACCTGAGTGAGTTTTGGCACAGGGGTGGCTAGTGCCCCAAATAAATGGCCAGGCYGTGTCCTCTCTTCTCTTGCTGCACTACAGACTGGTCAGTTTTTTGAAGAGTGAAACAAGGACCCTAAGACTTTCCAGGCTGCAGGAAATGAGGGGGAGAAGACTCCCTTCTGATTCCCCTATGGAGAAGAGAATTCTGTATTTTTTCTTCTCTCCTAAAACTGACCACTTCCCCTCTCATCCCAGTGCTGTTCCAGTACKTCTACTACCTTTCCTCCCTCGGCTACCTCAATTTCCCCATTCACAGCCTGAAGTCACTTCTTCCAGCTCAACCCAGGCCTTGCCTGGGGAAGAGTAACTGCAGACACTCTCTGTTAGCCTGTCCCAGGATTGGTTATTKGCTGTTTTTTTGTTTGTTTATTTGTTTTTGGTCAAAGCCAATGGAGCTGCTCAGTCTGCAGGCAAACAACATTTTGGTGGAGGSTTTGTGAAGGTGTAAGTGATAGTGTCTAGCTTCCCAGTAAGAAGGTTTATCAAAGGGGATTATGTATGCTGAGTTTCACCTACTTCAGCTGTTGTTTATTGAAGCTGAGCACATAAATACACATGGTGGAGGACAGCTGTGGAAGGATACATTCAGCATTGCAAAGGCAAGGGTGGTGTTTTCCACAGGTAACCTGCAAATACCTGTAAATCCCTTCTACTTACCCAGATGCTGCATKTTGGGAATTACATCTGTGCCTGGGTAATACAGGAAAACACCCACACCTTCTGTGTAGYTCTTTGCTGCTGGAGCTCCTTCACTTATTTCCTCAACGTCAGCTCCCCTCCCTAAAGAAGCTTCTCAAAGGCTCAATCATCAGTTCTGTGTGGACTGCCTGAGTGTGGGGGAGTTTGAAGTGCACAACAGGCATGTGCACAAACACACACACGCAGAAGATACCTTAAAGTCAGCGAACGCCTGAGCTTCAGTTACTTGTGCTGTSTTCAGCTAGTCCCCTTGTGACTCTATTACTCTGCTGTAACGTTTAATTACATATGCTTTTATTGCCTCCCTCCCCTCTTTCATCCTTGTATTATTTCATGTACAGAAATGGACTGTGCTCAATTACTGAGCAGCGAGTTCATATTTAGTTTTCTCCTTACTGCTCACTGTGTGGCCCCTAGCCTTATTTACTGCACCAWATTCAAGCTCTGCTCTGCTGACAAAATGGTTGATTCCTCATGGGCTTTTCTGTGTCCTCATCTATTTAGTATCTGTGGCGACACGTGTGATTTATAGTGGAACCCAGCCTGGTGCTTGTCCCCAGCCTCCTGATGGTGCCCACTTTCTGCTTTCGTTCTTGGGATGGTTTCAGAGTGGAAAAGCATATCAAGGAAAGCCATAAAATTAGCTGAGCATAGAGGTACCTACTTTAGTTTGCTGGCAGCTAGCTCTTGTTGTAAAAGCCGTGGAGAAGCAGGAGGAGGCTGCCTGCTTGTCGTCTTAGTCTGCCCATCACASTTTTCAATAGGGGAAAACTGATCCTTCTCTGAAGCTATGGGGAMGGGCRGAAGAGCTTTTACAGAGGGCAGGAWGGGGACAACCTCTCAAAGAAGGAACATGCAGCATGAGTTCCATGTGAAACTCCCAAGCCCTTGTAGGGGGTCTCTTGGGAGCCAACAGCACTGGTGAGGGCTCAGAGCAAAGCAGAAAGCAGGCAAAGCTTTTGCCCTGAGAGAAGACTGGGAAGCCCCTAGTGTGTCCTCACCTGCGAGGATACAGCAGAGAGGAAGRTGCAGTGGAGAAGGGATGGAGGACCCTGGTGAGTTTCTATACTAAGGTCTGTGTTTTCTCTGTTTTAAGTGACCCTTTGGCATGCTTCTTCTGCTCACGTTAAGGGATTATGTGGGAAGGGAAGACTGGTCGGCTTGAGACCAAGTCAAAGATGGTTCTCCAACTCACCCCTATGCCACTGCAGCTCCATCTCTGTGCAGCCCTCAAAGGGGGTGCGAGCACATTAATGCAAAAGGCCATGAGAAGGTCTTACCCACAAGCTTTGTGGAAACACCCCTTTTGTTACTGCCTGCACAGCAGCACAAGCTCACTAGTGAAAATAGGAGATGAAGTCCTAAGTGCCATGCCAGGAAAGCACAGTAACACCAGGATTTCAGCAGCATTGGTTATTCCTGGATGCTTAGTTGTGCTGGCCATGTATTATCAGCCAAAATGCCTATTACTGGGCAGCAGGTGGATTTCTTTGCTTAAGTTTGCCTGTTTTTTACACTTCTTAATCCTGCTGGCTATTCTGGATCGTGGGATCTGCAGAAAGCTATTTGGCTCAGGCCAGTTGCTATGCTAACTCGACAGTGATTTTGGAAGGCAGACTTCTTTTTGGTGCTTGTATTCTCCCCTGGGGCAAGAAGGATGCTGCAGCATATAAGGAAGTCCTAAGACAGGGGCATTGTACTGATTTGGACCTATGTGGTTAAGAAGGGTGGTGTTTGCTGGGCTGAGGATGACAAGGAATAAAAAGTCTTGCAGCTAGCAAGTCAGCCAGGTATTTAGAGGACCTGCTGGTCAAATGGAGTTGAAGCTACATCAGTATTTCTCATAAGCCACCAGCGGGCTGAGAGGAAAGTTTCTCAACGTGTTAGGCTGTCATAAGTGTCAAGTGCTCATGTGTCAAGATGAATGAACCTAGTCAAGAGGCAGCCAGGTGCTGGCTGAAGGAAGACAGGAGATGTTTTTATTTTATTTTAAGTTTTTTTTTGAGATTCTCTTTCACATAACCTTAAAAGAACTTTTATTTTTTGTGTTAAGGCCAGCAGGAGTATCTGAATAAAGGGACTGCAGAAAGCACAGGATGCAGTTCGATTTCTTGAGAGCAGGCGGGCAGGCAAAGAAACATTCTCAACTTCCTGAATCATGCAGGACAGTCAGGGCATAGAGTGGCAATATTCTAGAGTCATCCCAATGCTGGTCTAGGTGAGCTTGCTTTGCACTTTTTCAGAGGTTGTTCTGTGTGTCCATGGTCTCCTCCCAGAGATCCTGGTGGCACTGGGCAAGGAGGTATCAAGTCAATCACCTTGCCTTTGTCAAGGTGGTGATGCAACTGATTGCGTGTTCTGACTCATCTCTGGTGGGAGGAAAGTGCGTGTTCAAGCTTTTCATGTGCAGCTAGGGCTTAGCAGTGCACAGCCACATGAAGATGGCAGCATTATTGTAATGTAATTAGGTATTCAGGATCTACAAAAATTCACATGTCTTCTCAGTAGCATTACACTCCAACAAGCTTGGGAGCCATGGCCTCGGTTGGTGAACCTTGGCTGTAACATTAGGGTCCTTGAAGTGTGTGTTAATGGGAATACAGGTGCCATCAACAGCTTTCTGTTTTCTTCCCTTACTCCTCATAATTGGGGGAACAATTAACTTCATTGTTATTGAGGGTCCATGCTATGGTAGGGTTTATTGCTTGTGGTAGACAGATTATGTATCTGGATCCTTTCCTGACCCAGAACAGACTTCCATATGGCTTTGTGCCTAGCCCCTAAGCAGTGGGAGTCCAGAGTCTTGCTTCCCCCCAGGAATGCCTCTCTGCCATGGATGTGTGTTTCTGGAGGTGGTCTGTTCGTACTGCACAGTGGGTGTCACGTCACAGTGTAGGCTTTAGGGCAAACCTTCTGCACCCAGCCTTCCCGGCCTGCCACCGGCAATCCCAGATTCCTTTAGCAGTGGGCCTGGGAAAGGAGACACTCATCTTTGAGGGATGCTATGTAACTCCCCCTATAAAAAAAGATACCCAAGTGGAGACTGATGTGGCAATCTCAAATTCTTAGCAGTTGCTCTAATGTCTTTTGGTCTGTACGTGTCATGAAGCGAACCGGCAAGGCCTTTGCTAAATGTTCTTACAATGTAGAACTTACTGCTCTCCTCCTTTGAGCCAGTTTCACCCGAGATAGTCTCTGAACGCCARATCCCTCATCCTTTAACAGACATCATTAAAAACACAGGGAAATGTACTTGCGTGAATGATGTCTCAACTTCACCACTGTGGGAAAAAATAAGTGGTTACTCACTGCCCCAGTCACTGCGGTGTCAGGCTCTCCTTGACAGGAGTCATGGTTCAAGGCTTAGTCTCCTCCGAATTGTCAGCTCTCCAAACAATCTGTATATTATTTGAAGCGGAAGAATTTGTTTTCCACTGGGACTTAATGTTACTTGTATTTAGCCCTGGAAGTTTCTAAGCTACTAGATTTTGAAACTGTGGTGGTTAAAAGAGGAAAGTGATTTTAGAGCACAGAGATTCAGAGTCAGTTGCCTGTATCTACTAAGAGGCAAGGAAGATCTGAGAGTTAAATTTCAATGTCTGAATGACAGTGTTTATCCAAGCAGGGAGAGAGCTCTCAGTAGCTTCCCCAGTAGCACTTCTCTATGTAAGCAGAGAGCAGCTGAGTTTCCATGCAGAGCCCTCATCTCCATGAAGGTTGACTCCAGACTTGAGTATTCAGCACCTATAGGAGCTGAGGTTTCTGGTCTTACAAGGAGGAAGGAGAAGAGATGGGCTTGCAGAAAAAGTCCTCAATATACTCAGAAGGCACTGCTATATTTGAAAATAAGTGTTTGCTTTTCTTTCCTGTATAGCACATACTAACTCCAGGAGGCAGAAGGACAGGTTTTCTTGGAGCAGCTGTAAGATGGCCAGCCTGGAGCCAGGCTAAAATTAAATTAAGTACTGCTTTATGAATAGCAAGTTTAGAAAGAAATTTACTTTGTAAAGAAGAGGGCAACTTGGAAGCTCTGGCAGCTTTCTGAACCAGGGCTTAAGTACTGTAGTGGGCAGTTCAGGCATGGGGTTAAAAGTGACTGGCCCAGAGTGGTAGATGTTCCAAATCTAGACTTGGATCTGAGTCAGATTTCTGTGATCAGAGCTGTCTTTTATGTAAAGCTAAAAAGCTGAAAGTCTGGAGATGAAACAGTTTGAAATAAAAGAAGTTTGGCCAAAATTTTCATTTACATGGTCTATGTAAACCTCTCTTTCAAGCTATAGCTGCTGATCTATTTTTACATTCTTTGCTTCCCAGAGGCAAAAGTAACAATTCCATGCCAAAAAGGCCAAATCCTCCCAACCTTTGCCAAAACCAGCCTGAATTCCTCATTGGCGCTTGTCTCAATCACCAGTGTTGCTTGTCTTAAAATTTGAGAGGTTTTTGTAAGCACTAACATTGTGGACAGGAAGGGGCCCAACTAAACCCTGTACCCAGGGTAAGTTTGGATCGTTATCCACATTTACTCTCTTATCCTGATGATCCAGGTTCCTCCTTTCTGCTTGATGCCTTTCCCAGGTTTCTCTCTTATCCCTTTTATCCTTCTAACTAGCAAACATCTACATCACTTCTATCAAAAAGTTTAGAAAGGGAACATCTGCACATAATCTTCATCTCTCAGGAAAGGAAGACCCTATACAGGCGTGTAGCTCTGAAAACCCTTTTGGAGGGTAGTGAAGGTGCTAGTAGAGTGGTGAGCCCATGGCAAGCTCAGGCATGCCAATGCAGCTTGGCAACTCCAGCAGAGGTTTGTGTGGCCTGGGTCAGGCATGCCCTGGGACGGTAAGAKGGCACGCTATGAGATGGCTGGAGTCTTCCTCTTATTAGCCAGAAGAGATGCAATGAACTGCATGCTACACCCATGATGGTGCAGAAGTATACAAACAAATCCGYCCATCTCTGCTGGGCCACGGTCACACGCACATGTGGGTTTCTCAGTGCCAGATCCTGCTATGAACTCCAGCTCCRCATGCTGTTAGAAATAGAAGAGGGAGGTAGATATCTGTATCTCCACACATGCACATACATATTTTTTGGCCTGCAGCATATGGTGATGTTTGTTTAATCCATTGGAAACTGACATACCCACACATGATATGACACATATTTTTCTTCCCAAAATGCAAACCATAGTTTTATACTAGGCTGTGTTTGTTACTGCATCCTCACTTCCATCTCTGCTGAATAGCTGGGCAGGTATGTTTGGCATTTCTGTTCTTTTTCTTGCTGTTCCARAAAAAAAAAAAAAAAAAGAGAAAGAAAAGAAAAAGCAAACAAAAATCACATAAATTATTCAGAACACATGCATTATATCAACTGTTTCGCTGTTCCTATTTTATCTCTATGAGCAGGGCAGAGGCAAACCCTGTCCAAACAAGGAAGAGAGGAAGATGCATTGCAAAATTGTGTTTGGGTCATATTAGTCAAGTACACATGTACAAACACATTTTTGACCGGAAGGCTCAGCTCAGAAATGKGATTCATGCATTTTAATTCATATGTGTAGTGAGTTGGTGAGTGCACATGCTCTAAGTTGCATACACTCTGGCTGCTGCATCTGACTCACTGTACATGTACAGCTGCTCTTGGTCCAGGATTTTGGATGCCCAGGTTGCCAGATACTCAGAAGTCCCAGACAAATGTGCTGCAGCAAGAGATTTCACTGGAGAAACTAAATATCCCAAGGAATTAATTCTTTAGAAAGTTAGAAATTTGGGCATATTTTGTGAAGGTGAAGCCAAGTCTGAGCTCCCCAAAGCAGATGCAGGGCTCTGTTGAGTTAAAGAGRAAATGAACTAGACCCCAAACAGGTATCTTCTATGCAGACGCAGCAGTTCAATTTTCCTTTTGCATCATGTGGGTTTTGGACTGATCAGCTGCTGAGAGAATTCCTGAAAGTTGCTTTAATTGTCAGCAGTCCTTACAYGCTAGCTATGGTCTATGCCAAAGCCCTAAATCTCCTTATACAAAGATGTTCATTCACGCTCTTTTTCTATGGCTCAACATTACTGAGAGAGCCTATCCCAGGTCCAATGCAGTTGCTCGATTTGTTTTAATAACTTGGTGAAATGTCTTTTTGTGTCTATCTTCTGCCACACTAGCATTAGTCCCAATCTGATTTCACCGTGGTGATAATAAATGTCACCATTACTTGCCTACATTACTACTCATATTCTGACATGCACTGTGAAACTAAAGATGGCATAACATCCTCTCTAATGTCCTAGGCTGYTCTATCTGCAGTGTAGAAGAGCGGGGCTAGTATAGTCTTTCAAATGCCAAGGCAATTCCTGAAAGATATTTATCAGTCCTCTTTTTAAAAACCTGTATGAAGGACATGCCTCAGCATTGCTAGGAACATCCTRTCCAGGCAGGCCACTTCTTTGCAGTTGGAAAATATCCCTGATGTCCAACATAGTTTCCTTTAGTGCAGATTTTGTTCTCTCCTCAGTGGCTACAGAAAGGACAATAACAACCTTTTATGTATCRGATACGCAAGGCATCCTATATCACMGATATATCAACTGTGGTTATAGGGAACCAAATTCTGGACTAAGGACCTTTCTCTGCCACAAACTYCCCGCCTGACCTCAGACAAGTTAGCTTTTCCCCTGTTGTTTTGCTACTTCAGAGGGATGTTATGAGGGTAAGTTCATTGGTGGCTCGGGAGTGTTCAGATACTGCCCTGACAGGGCYTGCATAGGTGCACAGAGAGAGAGAGCAGACATACATATATTAATCTGGTTATGGACTGGTATTTAACTAAGCAGCACAGYGCTCCCAAACAAATGTCAAAGACTATATTATCAGCATGTTTCTTATCTCTGGAATTCTATTTTGTGCTGTGCTACTTTACTTGCTGGTTTGTGGTTTGTTTTGCAGCTTCCCAGAAAAGAGAGTTTTAAAAATATAAACAGCAGAAGTTGGGTAAAAKTTGTAACCGGGGATACTGTCCGTCATATGATGGCCAAAAAATATCACCTGCTGATGATTTACAGACTCCTGGGAGACGTGGTGTTGAATCTCAAAGAACTGGAAAGAGAACAACTCACCCAATGTGCTTCTCGTAATATATCCACACGTTTCATGCTTTCCTAATTTAGGACATGTGTAGTGTGTAACGATGAACTGGCCAACTGGTTATGCTGCTGTAAATCTCATTCCCCACCTTACAAAACACCCTTCACTGACCCCTTCTTCTGTACAGGCTCAGCCCAGGGTTTTCAGTTATGAACACAATTCTGCAGAAAGAGCAATGCAATCTTTTGTTRTTTTTATTTCATTAGACAGCCTTTTCAAGCACTTCTGCTTCCCTTTAAAATGTGACCAGTATTTATTTATAATTTTAAAACAAAATAATTTCATTAAGAATGTAATCAGCAGTGTTGAAATGATCTTTGAACTATACCAATAGCATTGAAGGAAGTTTGTGAATACATAATACAAAAAAGATCYTATTATTTAAAAAGATTTCTACTAAAAAGATTTGGCATCTGAAAAAAAAATCTGGAATTATGCTCTAAATTATAATGTAGACACATGAGCATTATTTATAAAGGGATGAAGAGATATTCCAGMCGAGTTAGAGATAGTTACCCAAACGTCAAACTGTTTCAGTCCTTCAAAGGATTTCAGAATAGAACTAGACATTTAGGAATTAGAAAGTACAGTTTTGCAAGGTACACATATGACAGAGAGAGGTCTAATGGTCTAGACTGCCTCTTTAGTTGACGGAGATTTGCATGTTCCASATATGTTCTATTTTCTAGACACTTAACCTGAGGATCAAAATTCACTGACTGATAGTCCAGCGGGACTTTAACAGCAGGTTCATAGTTAATCATTAACATATCTGCCAGTTCCAGTTTCCCAGGGCCCAGGTGAGCAGGGAGCACTTAGGAAAGTTAGCCAGCATGTAGACCCCTTTGGGAGAGGGTGACCAGATCTACCAGAGTGGATCTCTCTCAGCTCTAGGATCTAAGCAGTTGCTGGCTATGTAACAGCGTACATTAATCACAAATATTTCCTCTCCCCCACTGTTAGATTAGGTGAACTTCAGCATTAAAGGACCTATTTCATGAGTCYCAAATGGCTTCTTGGGTTGAAGGCTCCCAGTTTCGACCTAGAGAAGATGGTAGTGCTTCTGGATAGACTCAGCAGGTGTCCTAGACTTTGAAGGTGTCCTAGATAGTTCCCTGAGGGAGGACACAGGAGTAAGGTGAGGGATGGCAGATTGCTCCTATGCCTTTCAGGAGCTGCACTGTGGCCATCTCATTGCAGATTTGGATCCCTAGCCCCGTGTCCTCCATGGACTTGAACTGATAGTGGAGAAAACAAGCTCATGTTATGGAAGTGCATGTCTAGTGTCAGCATCTGATAGCTGGAAATAATAAAGGCAGACATGATGGCTTTGGATCCTGTAGCTGAATTTTCCTGTGTATAAGAAGGTAAGACCCTATTCCAAGCTTCTGTTGCAACTCCACAAATTCCACAAAGTGCTTGTCTCTAGGGAGTGTCTAATAAATATGATAACAGAGCTCTAAGAGCTCTGTTTTGCTAGAAACACTGTAATTCTTCCCTGTACTGCCTTTTATTTTCACAATATTTGTGGAAAATTATCTTTTATTTCCCACTCCTCTAGTAAATTGACTAGAAATATGCAAACCAGTTCAAAAGACTTCAGTGTAGGGACGGAAGATGAATGTATAGATATAGACTGACAGAAAGCCTTCCGCAGAAAAGTGCAATAAAAGAAAGGGCACAGTGTCTTCCCATAGAGTTTGCTCTATCTCTAAATGATGGGTGCAAACACAAGAGTAAGGACTGAGGGGGGACATGCAGCATTAAAGTCTCATGAGTCAAGTAGATTGGGGAATTCTTTTAGCCATTTGGTGACACCCACAGTTAAGGCTGACACTATCTAAGCTGCTGGGGTCTAGTGACATAAGCTTGCTCAGAGGTATAATGCAGGAATTAATATCCTCTCACACTTTCCATTGCCTCATTTGCTTAGTTATATATGATACAGTCCACACGGGCTATGTAGGGAAAAGAGAAAWAAAGCTGAGAATTAGGATGAAAATAGAGAATTGCCATTTTTTTCCAGGAACAGCAGATTGAAGTAGTATGGCATTTTTCCCACACATCTTGAATAGTTTGGGGTTGGGGCTTTTGGAGGAGTTTTTAATTAATTTATTGTTTAAGTAACTGTTTTGAGAAGAAGAGTCTACACTGATTCTAATAAGAGCTGTATGTGCTCTGTGCCTCTCTGATTGTGGCCTGTATCATTTAAATATCTTAACTAACATGTGCTGTGGCAGATTTCACTTATATCTTCTTGAATTAATGCTTGTCAGTTTAGGAGCTAAGATGCATGCAAATATTTGAGCGAGATTTGACATTCTCTGCTGAAATAATTGCACTGAATATCTGGCACTGATGGCATTACTTGAGAAGGGTTAGAAATCCTTGTAGTGTTSTACAGGCAAAACGTTTTGGACTTAAAGGAAAAAAAAATCTACTTCATGATCATAATTAGCTTCTCCACCAAAGCTTAGGCTTGTTTTTCTTCTTTTGTTTTTTCTCTCTGAGCAATGTATGACTGTTCAAGTTCCCCAAAGTTGCTGCTGGGAGAACAAACAGTACCAATATCTCAGAAGCAGTTGCAGTAATAGCACGATTTAGCTGTAAAAGGAATGGCATTTCCTTATGTTCTCATCCCAGAGAAATGCAAGGGAAGATGGCGCTAAGCTGGAAGAGTGTGATGGAACCTTGGATATTTGAACAGCCCCAGTGGCAGGAGATGATGAAGCTTAGTTTCCCATGCACATGTATTTTTCTTTTTACTGGTCACTGTAGCATACTCCCCTATGCTACGTAGTATATACAGTAATGTACAGTAGGCAGATCTTTCTGTGCTGGAAACTACGTAGGTATTGACACACTGTTGTCTAAGTCCAGTATTAATGTGAAGGTATTACACAGCAAAATTTAATCCCAGGACTTAACYGGTCATTGCAGAGGGGATCCAAATATTCCAACATGGAGAGAGAATCCTTGCTAACAAAGAGAGAGTTGCTGTTCTCTTTTCTTGCATGGAGCCAATGAATATGCAATAGCCAGCGTGAAGCCAAACAATTTCAGTGGGAATAGGATCATAGGATAATTCAAATTGGAAGCAGGCGACCTTAGGAGGTCTGACCTCCTGCTCTAATCAGGGTCAGCCATGAGATGAAACCAAGTTGTTCAAGGCTTTATCCAGAGCAGTCTCAAAAACATTCAARGAGGCAACACAACCTCTGGGCAAGTGTTCCAATACTTGACTGCTCTCAGAAGGAAAAATATTTTCCTTGCAATCAGTTGGAACTTCTCTTTTGTTCAGTTTAGTCCTATCCACCCACTATGCACCACCCTGAAGAGTTTCTCTCTGTCTTTCAATGACCTTCTTCCGTAGCAACAAGGGTCATTTGCTGACCCAGAGCTGCCTGCAGACTCACATGCAGAGCAGATGCTGATATGGTGTTCTAATGTCTTGGATGGCATAATGGTAAGTATGAGATTTAAATATACCTTTTCCTCTTCTAAAATCTCATGTACTGGCCTTTTCCATAAATCCAGAGTCTTCTGCCTCAGCTGCATCCTTCTATTCCAGGAATTTTTTTTTCTGTTTAACCTCAGACTGRTGGGTTCATGTAAGAAGTGGTGCAAGGTCTGAGCAGTCTGTTCAGTATAGTTGCATCAGAGCACGATGAGAAGAGCATGAAGGGCATTAAGAGTCCTGAAGCGTGAGTCCTGGCCCTTCTACCTGCTCCACCCGGAGTCATGTTAGCTCCAATTACTATCTCTTATAACTGATTTACTGGCCATTGTCTCGCCCAGGTCACTAGTTTTAAGTAGCAGCAACCTGCCCCTCCACCAGGCTAGTTCATCCATCGTGAAGGTCAGATGTGTCATGGACAGTTCTTTTATAATCTGTGTGAAGTTATAATCTGAGGAAGAGGTAGGCAGGATGCCAAGGGTGAAGCTCTGATTGCTAACACTGAGACAGTTTTTTTCTGCAGTGCTTTGACTACCTTGAAAGAGTTTTTTGCTTTGTATTCAAAGTCAGGACAGGCCCAAGTGCAGGTGCTGGTTGTTGCAGTTGAAAGCCTGTGGAGGAGGGCTTCTTATCCTGTAACACTGTGCAGCTCCACATCCTCTGACTCCAACTCCACACAGTGGGATCATCTCTGTTGGCTCCTCATATGGCAGAACTGCTAGAACTGCTATGTAAAACTGCTGTTTACTGTTTCCTGCGCTCCTGTTAATCCAAAAGTTTAGGAGGGGATGAAGAATTTCATACACAAGGTTTCCTCCGCRTTTGGCTCTCACTGGATGTAATTTGTTTTCTCTGAAGGGCTGCCTAGGCTTTCTCTAGCTTTGGTGCTGCACACTAATTCTTAYGCATAATATGGCCTAAAGAAAAGAAGAATTGGTGGGCAGTATGGAAGCTTTATGCACATTGCCCTTTTGAGTAATGATTTTGAATACAGAAGGGGAAATAAAATCTTGCCATTGGGGGTTCTGTGGCCTGTTCATGGGTAAATAATTATTTAGAAAACCATCCTTGATTTGGAATGAAAAGTCAGCTCAGAAGCCTGACGGGTATAGAGCATCCACTGAGTTGATCTGAGATGCCTGTACAGCCAAAAATCAAATTAGATCCTGAGCAAAACTGCCCTTTTTAAGGTCTTAATAATGGGGATGGGGGAGCAAAACAAAGCAGTGTTAATTGGCATAGGTGGAGAAAAACATCCTCCAGGCTTGTGACATTTTTAAAGCACAAAATATTGTATGTCATATAGATCAAGCCAAATACTCTATATATGCACATGTCCTTTTGAGAGATTTGAGGGATTCATGTATAAGCTCTCCTAGAGTTTTCAGCACATGAAAAATTATTTAAAATAGACTGCTCTGAGTCTTTGTGGCATAATGTCTAAGCCAGCAAAGAGGGCTGGGAGGTCCAGGAAAGGCAGAGGTAGTCTGACAGTCTTTATGGTCTTGGGTCTCCCCCTTTCTGAGGTTTAGTTTCACACTTGGAAAATGAGGATAATGACAAACTGTGACAGACAGTATGTGGTTTTTTATTATTACTATTTATTAAAAAAAAAAAAAAAGGAAAGGAGTGATTGGTTCAAGGACAGTCCTTGTGGGAGGACGATGGTTCCCCCGACCGTTTGGAGTCATGCAGCCATCTCGAGGAGGAGGTGATTTCAGAGGAGGGAGCAGAGTCTGACAGGCAGGAACGAGGAGAATTCATTCTGCAGGAGAAGCCTCCAGCCCAGCCAACAGATTGGGAAACTGCAGAAAGAAGCAGGGAGAGATTCACGGTCATGTGTCTTTGTGATGGGAAGAAGCAGCTTGTAGGGAGCAGAAGGAACTATGCACGGCTAGAAAGGTCCGGAAAGCCACTGAACTGCACAGAACCAGACTTGAAGGCAACGACTTGCACAGTGGGCAGGGCAAGATTGCCTTGCTTTATTGCAATTGTGTTTGACTTAGTTAATCCAGTTGACACTACTTCGAAAAGTTAAGGATTCTAATCTATATTCCACTAAAATAAAAATACAGCTGTTTAGTTTTAAAAAATGTTTTTAGTCTCCTTTGAACTCCTTTGAGATCTACCTGCCATATTTGGATCCCATTACACAAGGATGCTTTATCTTTGCAAGATGATGGAGTGGCATTCTTCGAGTGACAAGTACCATTAAATTGCATTGAACTTGCAATTACTGGACTGCCAAGTCCTCAGTCAGACATAGAACTCCCTTTCATGCACCCATTTGCAGATTCTCTTTGCAGAAGAATTGAATCCTTACTGAATTCTGTAAAGATTGTAAGAAAAAAATAGTCCTCAAAGATATTTGATTCTTTTCTGCTGATACTCAAATGCAAGTAAAAACAACCAAGGTTTTTCTTGTCTTGGCTGCAGTGCCAACATTATTTTGTTACCTTAAAGTTATCTTTTGTTCTTTAATCCCTTTTTATTCGCATCTGTCCCTTCATCGTATCCTTTCCACTACTCAAGAGAAAGCTCTTTGGAGACAAGACCACCTCTGTGCATGCATTGCTGGAGGTGGGCAGATCACTGCAAGGTGCTGCTATGGCATCGTTCCCAGTAACACAGGAGCCCAGTGGGGCATATAAGCATATGTAAGCATAAATGGAGAAGCAACTTTTCATTTTTTTTCCAAAAGAAACACATGAAAGAAAATGTGCAGTGTGTGCTTTTCTCTCTTTTGGTCCCTTTTTCTATAGACTGCACACATCAATTTCACCTTGAGTAATCCCATGAGACCCCACAGATCAGGGTCCAATTTACTAGCTCTATTAATCTGTATGTTTTATAGACATAAGCCTCTGCAAAAGTCTGCTATATAGTCAGAGCCTACTCAGACATCAAAGTCCAAGTAACCTGAAAATATTGTTTAAATCAGTGGGAATTTTGGAACCATCTTATCAGCAAAAGTCAGCTATAAATTACATATAATAATATTCATTATTAATTACAACTATAGAGAGTTATACTGGATCTCCTCCATTTTTAATGTTTTAGGCAGTGYTCCATGTCACTATAACCACCATTTAGGAAAATGGCTCTTGTGTCTTTTTTTCAGAGCAGATAAATTAATTTTTATGAAATGGAAATGAAGGGTAGAACTGAATAACCTAGTTGCAATGGAAAGACAGTCTTTCAAAACATTGGAAAATTCAGACCCTTGCAATAGCATGTGGTCTAATTTCCTGAGCCTTTGAGAATGGACATGAGTTATTATATAGCTTACTGCTGAACATACGCTTGCTTCCTCATGTGTGCAGAAAGCAAGGATGGAATATATGCATGAGTCAGGTGCAGAGGTTCTCATTCTGTGTGTCACAAGTTCAAAATCAAAGTTAGCATTATGAATGACAAAAGGACACACCAAGAAGTGAACCAGAGCAATTTAGAGCACTCTAGATGCCTCTAAAATGGATGGGACAAGAGCAAACATTACTTTTGGCAATAAATGACTTTCTAATTGACTTCTAGACTATAGGTACTTCATCCAAATATTTGCAAATAATGAATAAGATGAAGATACCTGCATAAACAACATACCTGCGTGTATATAACCATTGATCAACCTCCCAGACATCAGTCTGTTCTAGAGGGGAAAACTGAAGGCAGCTGCTGTGTTCATTGGCCAGGCTTCTGGAACAGTGGTGTCTCTCAAAGATATTGCTTTTCTTTTCACAAGGTTTCCAAATAACTCAAGTGTACTATGTCTGGCACGAAGTAGAGAACACTCATCTAACAAAAGTCTTGCTGCCATAGTACTTCTCTCCACACTGGTGAAATGTCACATATTTATCTGCCCAGAATTTGAAATGTGGATTAATCTGGAAGCTTGAAGTAGTAGTGAGGAGGAGGAGGAGGATGTCCTTTTTTTAGGTTTGTGTTTTAGTTTTTAAACTGAGGAGGAATCTTTTCTCATTTAATGTGGCATCTAGGTGAGATCCTGCAGACCCAGCTTCCATTGCCATCTAGGGAATGTAATGCATTCACAATTCATATTCAATTTACTGCCTTTACATGAAAGGATTCTGGATTTCAGAGCCTGATGATGGGGTGACATTGAATACAAGATTGTGTAGCACTTTATAGAACTTTTCTTTTATTAGCAGCTCTGTAATCACATTAAGTTAGACTGAAAATTTGAACTAATTCTTTCCCTTGAGGTCCAGGCTCTAATAATGGTGAAAATCTGTGAAATAGGATAAATACAATTCAATAATTATATTGATAAATAAAATGAAAATCAACTAATTGTGTTGCTCACTCAGCTGCCTGCCTCTGTTGTTGCTGCCTTTCTGCATCGGTGACTGCTAAACTTTTTCTGTCACACTTCAATAAATTTAATTGTGCAGAATAAATGAGCTAATTTTTGAAGTCACAGGCTCTGTTTGCAAGATAAGGGTGGTGATTTATTGACCTCCTCTAACTCTGTACAAGTGTCCCCCTCCTTTTTACTGACAACCATGAGAGAGGTTTTTTTGTCCCTCTTCACCCACAACCTTGCTAAATCCTACCTTGCATATTTAACTTCCCATCTCATTTTCTTGAAGTCACTTAATACACTACAATAGGCCAAAGATCCCTGTTTCAGTTAGTGGCTACAAAGACCTCTCCAAGTGATTATCAGGGTTGTGGGGTTTTCATATATCCTTTAAATGCTATGTATTGATGATTTTATTCTCTGGGTTTTGGAAAGGTGGCAGCTAAAGGAAAGTACAAGAGAGAGARCCTAAAGGCAGTGTCCTTCTCATAATCTCATAATGTCATTCATGAATCATGAGCTCCTCCACCCTACAAGCATGCATGCACATCATAACCACGACCGCCATTTCAGGCACCATTTGAATTGATTGTTTGATGATGAGCACAGGAAAAGATGGATATTAGGCACTGGACCAGCCTTAGGAAAACAGTGCCTCCTTCTTTTTTAACTTCTGGATTAGTCTTGGTTTTGACTTTTGGGTGTGAGAAGACTGGGAGAAGATACTGGGGTATTTTATTAAGCCAAGGGGTATTTTATTAAGCCAAACAGGGGTATTTTATTAAGCCAAGAAAATTCTTTAGAGATAAATAAAATCAGATTCAACAAAACAACTATTTCAAAAGAAAAAGTCTCAAAATTTTGTCTCCTATGGCTTTGGCAAGTAAATCCTATAAATGAGAGAACTGGGGACTCCTTTATATTATTAAATGACACCTGTTTTGGGGCATAGGATTACTCAAACATTTCAGACTACACTGTGTCCAGGGTACAGGATGCATTTGAATCTATTCTTCCCTGAATATGATGCTAGGCATTGCAACAGGTCAAATATTCATGAAAGAAAGTAATGCCTACCTAGACTTTGGCAAACTCAATCTTCTAGATGGCAAGAGTCTTTATGCAGTCAGGATTTCAGCTGGGCACTGGGCATAAACTGTGAGGGCCTTCTTCTCAAGTTGTAGCTGTTATATTGGACCCCTTTCTGCTGTAATTTTCTTCTAAAAAAGACTTATGGCCTCCTAAATATTTCCTGTCAGGTGTTGGCTAGTTCAAATGCATCCCAGGGAATTGCAGCTGGAAGAATCACAATATCCCACATATGCAGCAGGCCAAACTTCTGCCAACTCTTCACTGTGTCCTTAACTCAAACCATTTGTACTTTCCATGATTGATGCTTGTAGCAAAAGGCAGGCCTAGCCCAGGAAAGACTTCTGCATCCTGGCCCTGCCTCCCTTCAAATGAAAACTTATGTCCAGTTTAACAGCGTGCCTTGGGAGCTCCATATAAACCTAATATAGCTCCTTGCACAAGATGGTAGTCGTTGTCCCTCCCCATTTTCACTGTGTAGTTGTCTTCTGTGTGCCTTGGTTGCTGTAGGTCACTTTATTTAGACTATCTCAAGAACTTGTGAAGCTGCAACTGAATAATGACATTAATTTCTTTTGAGGGATGACATTAAGTTACACCKGAACCAAAATAGCTGTTTGGGAAGAAACCTTTGCCAACTTTAACAAGATAAAATTCCACTAACATGTAATGTTTTATTGGATGAAATACAAAGTGAAATACTTTGGAGAAAGGTTTCCAGTTCATAAAACACTTTCAAAGCATGGACTGACCTTACATATTGTGGAGCATTATTAATTTTCTCTTTGCAAAGYAACTTCAAATTGTTCTGCAGATTCACTGCACTATGAACTGAAAGATAAAATTTGTACTTAGGAATTGAACCTTGTGGAAGATTCAGGAGATTGCTGAAAATGATAAACTCTATTTACGCTGACATTTCTGAACCCCTGATTTCCTCTAAATATGGATTGCATACTCCCTCTGAAGGAGGAAGTCAGTAAGCCCATATAGTAAAAGTATTGCCCATTTTCGAGGTTAACATTTATTTMTGCTTTTACCCTTAAGAGATTTTAAATTGTAGACAGAAGACAAGAAGGTGTTGTCTAGTTAATCATGTTCATTATCATCTGCAAATCAGCTCTGCTCTTCTTTATGCTTTCTTGTTGGCGCTGAGGTTATGTGGCTATAACTGAGCGTTGCTGGTATGGCCTAGGAATGATTTGGCAAAACATCTATCTCCCAAGTCCAATTTATAGAATAGCTAGGGGACRGAAGCTATAATAAAAAGTACAGTCTGCAAATGAAACCAAAGTTGGGCAAATTGGTACTCTTTGTGAAAGGACTACCTGCTCCATTGCTGAATGTAGTAGCTGAGCTGCCCTATCCAGGTAGGTGTGCAGARAGAAATGAGAATGGTGAACAGAGATGGGCCTGCCAATAGTTAGCAGCTCTTCAAAGTCCTTCTGAGATACTCGGCTTTTGGTTCAATTTTAATGTGGAACTAGAGCCAGTCTCATTACTTGAACAATGCATGGCAATGGCCAGGGTTGAAATTTGAGMTTTCCCTGTATAGTTTAATGTTTGACAACTAAGGTAACAATGGAAAAAAAAAATGTCCAGGTATTTAAAAATGGGGAACTTGAGGGTAGAAAGATTGTAAAATCAGAGAAAACAAGTAGTAGTGAATCACACATAGTGCTTTAATGCGCTTAAGTCCAAATAGAAATAAGTGCAAAATCATGTGTGGAGAGAGCAGCCATTGCCTGTCCATGACTGGACCTCTTCCAGTCCCCAAGACCAGCCTAATGTGATTATATCAGAGCCTTCTCCACTTCACAAAATATGCTCACTGCAAGGCATTTGATTCCATTTGGAATTTTTTTATATTACAGTTTTGAAACTGCTTTGGAATATTTTATATAACATCAGCCACTGTGCAGATTTGTGTATTGTACTGTAATTACTTAAATAGGGGATTTTGTATGCTACAGCCAGTGATTCATGAACTGCAGGGTATCTGCAAAAACAGGCTTTCATTGGGATTATGGGATGTAAAATGCCTGAAGGTTTTTGCCTTTGATAGCAGGCCTGCCATTGCATCCGCATAGAGTTTGTCTAATAAATTGTATTAGTGCTTTCCAGCATCCTGATAACTTCCCTCCCCCAACTCCTTGCTATTCTGAAATGTTTTGAAAGGAAACTGTTTCTCTGTGAATTATTGTTGTGAGTATATGTTCAGCATGCTTGATGTTGACCATGCAGTATAGGAGAGAAGAGAGCTGAAAAAGTACCTCAGGAAGGAATTAATAGTGCAATAGTTGCTATGAAATGATTTCTAACTAGACATGCAGGTGCATGGAAAAGACCACAGACTGATGTTCTCAGTGTAGTCAAGGGGATGTAATTGCTTATCTCCAATTAATTTGAGGTTATGTGGATTTGAGGTTATGTGACTAAATCACCTGCTGAAAGTCTCAGTTACCAACTAAAGTGAAAGTACTGTTTGATTTTAGGAAGTTTCCAACTTGGGAGGTCCAATTRTTTCGCGACCAGGAAAAGCTAGGGAGAAGAAAGATGTCATGCTGAAGGAAGTTGGTCCATGCCTGTGTGTACCCAACCAATGTGTTAGACTAGGAGTCTTTGCAGACACACACTGCAAAGTCTGAAGCTTCTGTAAGGTCCAGGAGGAAGGAGGGAAGGGGAACCATTAATATATGATGCATCCTATTGTGTTCTTCATTTCTGTTTCCAGAAATGAATGGTTCTCTCTCTGGTAACAGCCATAGCTCCTCCAGAGCATAGCACGTTTCTCTTGCTGAATTTTCTGTCAACCCATTTCTGAACATTTGCAGGCTTCATGCTGTAAGAAGGAACAAAGTTGTTTTGTAGCTGCTTGTGAGTTTTAATTAAAACAGATACAGTTGTTTGGACATGTTGATGTTTGTTTTTTATGTTGGAATCCACATGGTAACATTTTCTTTCCATACTTTGGGCAAGTTCCTTTTTATACTCAGCTTTCTCTTGGGTTTGGAGCTATGCAGCTAAAGAAAACTACTGCTATCAAATCCTCAGAAGTCAACAGAGTTCATGTAAGGAAACATGGTAACAAGCAAACACAGGTCACCGTGAATAGAATTACAGCATGTGTGTGATTCTGGTCACATTATTCACTGACCTTCATTCCCATGCATAAGGGATGAGCAGAAAGACAATTCAGGTTCAGGGTGTGTCCGTTTCCATCCATGTTCGCTTTGGTTGCACTTGTTTTGAGCTGCTTAGTCTGCAGCAGGTTGCTCTCGCTCTGTTTTAAAAAGTCCCTAAAAACGTGAGGGCAGCAAGCAGCATGTACTCGGGGATGTGCTGTTACTCACTACCACGGACAGAGCTGCATCATCTCAGACGAAATCCTCTGTTCTGTGAGGTCCTTGAGGTTCAGCTCTTCGCAAAGGTTTGCTTTTGTTTTTAAAAGCCTCCACGCTTCCACTCTCGTATTCTTATCTTTTTTAATTTTACAATACTCAGCCATGCGAAGCAGTGCTCCCAACCAYGGCATCAGAGGAGACAGCCCAGCAAAGCTGCAGGTGGAGCAGAACTCACGGCCACCGTTTTCCATATGTTCCTGCCTATAGGGRCCTTACTGAACCTCAACCTGAGGAGGGAACTGAATGGAAACTTAATGGCAATGCAACCCCACCGCCAGGTACGCTGAGCGGCCAAACTCTTTTGTTCCATTCTCTGTGTTTTTGCCATGTTTCTGTCAGTGGGGGAGGCAGCACGTTCTTCTCTTCCTCAGCCTAAGTCCACGACAACATCTCTTAGTGCTCAACCTTAATTTGCAGCCCTTCAAAAGATCCTTTCCTCCCTTTTTCTTTTTTCCTTTTTTAAGCCAGTTCACATTGATTAATCATTTTATAAATGTTTAGGGCCAGGATTGTGAAACCTTTGCTGGCAAGCATTTTTCCCCTGGAGTCAAGGAGACTACTCATTAGCATGACTACTTGCCAGCATGAGGGAGGGATTTGCAATCTGGATGTTTGTAGTTTTAAAAATATGTCTCTATTTAGCTGATTTGGGCTGCTGAACAGGGCTGGCTATGGAAATCAGGCTAACAGGCTGTCACACTGGGGTGTTTTACTTCAGAATGCATCTAAGGTGAAAGAATATATGTATATGTAACACACATTTAAATAGTATTTAAGATGACTGATTGGTGTCTTTTTTTTTCTTAAAAGCATGGTGTGAGACCCTTTCAACACAAACTATACCAAACTCTATGTTGTTAAATCCCCCCTTTAGGTTATACACAGTATAAAAATGTGGACAGGTCAATAACAACATGAAAGCTGTTAGGGGCTGATCACCCCTATCTCGCACCAGCAGCTCGTGCTTGCAGGACACCTGGTTTTAAGCCCCGTGGCTGGAAGGGGTGGAAGGTAAGGAGCTGTGTGTAGGTTGTGTCTGCAGGACAAGAAGGTGGCACGGGTGTACCTCACGTTGCTGCCTGCAGGAAGCATAGCTCCRAGGAAAGAATGCTGGCTGCCTGACAGAAAATCCTGTGTTTTAGTACTCTGCTTCCCTGCCATGAGTCACTCGCTCCCCTGTCTTTCTGAGGACAAGTGAAACTGTTCTGCCTCTGCTCTRCATGGCCAAGAGCCGCAGTGACCTTCAGAAGCACCACCTAAAACGGGCACGGGATCATCACGGTGAAAAATCGACACGACGCTGATCTTCCACGTCCCACCCYGCCCCAGTGCACTTACTGCTCCGCAGGCGGCGTGCCCACCGAGCCCGGCGCCGGAGCGGAGGAGTTCCCGCGCTGCCCGCCTCTCCCTCCACCTTGCACAAAGCTGACGGTGGAGGCGGGGGGTTCACCTGCTTCCTTTCCTTCTTCCTCTTTGATTAACTTTGGACCAGATGGCCAGTCCCCAATCTCTCAGCATGTATTTGACTGACAGGAGCCTTTGATAAACCTCATAAGAATGAAGTCATCTTCAGGTCACCTCCTCTGCCTGGCCTTTAGCATCCCGCACATACCACCATTATCTGCTGAATAGGAGACAAAGGAAATTAGCTCCAACTCCCTATCATCCCCATTATTTCCACACTGATTTAAACAAAGAAGCAATGAGATGCCCTTCACTTTCCTTCGGAAAGGTACAAATGTCAGCTGTTAAGAAATGCAAACAAGAGGGTTCCCATGTTAATGGATGGGCTTCTTTGTAAAGCCATGAAGTGGTAAAGTGGATTTATTCACTGCCTGCCTGGAAAATGCTTAACAAACACACTTCTAAACAAATTCTTTAACCACTTTTATTTTATATGCAGTACAGAGTGCTTGAGAAGCCTCATTGTTTTGGTTTGGAGATATATAATGAGGTGATACACTGCACTCTGATGTTATTTTTCCATATGTAGTTGTCAAAGCCTCATYTGAGGCAGCCCTGAACAGGAGTTTTGGAGTCCAAATTCCTTGATACAGAAGAAGGTTTAGCTGTGAATGAATCCAAATRTTGAGATTTAGGAATCTACCTCCAATTTCAAGTGAGAGAACAAATTTAGATAAAATTGGATAGAGCAAATCRGAGCCTAAATCCAAATAGAATCTCTCCAGAGATTTGCCAATGGTAACCTCACATCTTCTTGGGTATTAAGCTTCTATCTGAGAAGTGATGCAACACTGTACAGCATCAGAAGCATCAGAAGTCCTGCCCCAGGGGTATTTTAAGCCAGGCAGGCTTGAAAATATATTTAAAAAATACATATTTTGATGAGATTTCTTTCCCAAGATTGCAGGCTTCCACTTGAGCTGATTTGACTGGCAGTTAATTCTATTCTTTTGGCAACTGAATGTATCTGAATGTCTAGGCACTTGCATGAAACCATCCTCCAGATCACTGGCACACCCACATACATTGCAGGAGATTAAAGCAGCAAGGATCTCTGAATTAATTCTTGGAAAAAACCTGTCCATAAACAGTGCTTTTCATTAAAATGTAGCTTTATTTTATGCTTTGCTTACTATTTCCTTCCCCAGTAAAACAATCAGTATCTTGCCTCTGAAACAGGGCTCATTTCAGAGTCACCTCCCAATTTATAAATGAAAAGCAGTGCACAAAAGGTATCTATTTATTCCATGGAGCCAGGATCTGGCTGAGAGTTAGAAACTATGAGCTGTATTCCAGTTGCCTGCTATGAAGCATGGGAGCAATGACAGCGTGTCAGGTCAAGAGACCGATGAGCAATTCTGACCACCTGTTATGCCAAGGTCCTAGACCTTGGCTTCTTGTGCAGTCAGTGGGAAAAAAAAGTCATCCTGGTACCCAGACTGGGCACGCAGAGAAGTCAGTTTGCCTACTTGATGTGTTGTGACTGCTGCTCCTGAAGGATAGGAGTCTAGCTGARCGATGCACTGCTTACTGACCTTAGACGTCGTTGTAGCTGGCATTTCTAAGTTAGACTGTAATGCTGGCCAGCTAGAACATGGTGTTACGGAACTGATGGCCTGTGAAGACCATTCTGTTGTTTAGSAGTCCTGGGTAGTGCTTGTCACATGCCTTTAGTCACTAATAAAGGCTGACCTCTTTTTTTTTATGGTGTTCCTGTAGCTGCTCGCAGTTCAGAAGTGGGAGAGAAACCTCTGGTGATGGTCTAGGCTGATGTTTGCCTCTGGCCACAGCACGGCTAGCCTCTCCCAAGAACTCTGTGTCTAGAGCAGGGTAACAGAACGAGAGCATAAGAGGATATCTAGGACACCCCTCCCTATGAATTCAGACACACTSTCATTTGTTAGAGAAGGACTAGAATGGAAGTTGAGTCAAGTCTTCATCTTGTTCTGTGGGAGTCTTTTTATGAATGAGTTCCCTCACTAGTTTAAGAAGATCTCATTGTAGTCATGCAGTAAAGAACTTCAATACAAAGCTGGGCACGTAAACTAAACACAAGTAGTGTATCTACTAAACACAAGTAAACTAAACTAAACTAAACACAAGTATCTRTACTAGCTGAGAGAATGCTTAAGAAACAAACATTAAGCCAAATTAAATAAATAGCATTCTTCAAATATTCTTGCAAAAATATTAAATATTCTGGGGTTTTTTTTCTCCATCTAGTTGAAATACTTCCAATGCAGCCTGCACCATGAAAGGCCCCCAAACTGCTACGCARTCTTTTCTTGTCCCACATTCTTCTGTAATCCATCTTACAGCTGCAAATCTGCAGTCACCATAATTTTTGTTGGTGCTGACAATAACAGATAACTTTGTCAGCTCTGGACACCCTGCAATTCRTGTTACTTCTTGAAGTCTTTGACTAGTTAACACCAAAGATCAGGATTTGTTTCCATCCGATTGAGTTGCCTCTGTGCCATGCTCATGTTTCCTCCTGATAGTGACTAAATTTGTCAGCACACAGTTTTTCCTCCCCTCTTGACATCCATTTGGCACCTGACGCAAGGCGGACCCTCAGTGAAGCTTGCTAGAACATGACCCAGGTCCTGGGAGCAACAGCAGCAGCAGACTTCTGTCCCTGCAATTAGTAGTCGGTAATAATGTTAAGACATCTGAAGACACTTTTGGCCTGGCAGGGACACCCAGCACACCTCTGTGCAACCTACTGTATGCGTTCCAAATGAAATCTGCTTGTGGTAGCAGTTATGGGTTTGATAATGACCAGGGTTCTCTTAAAGACATTGCTGTGTCAAGGTGCAAAGAGCTCCTCTAAAGAGYTTGTGTCTATTACATCGTGATGACTGAGTTGTAGGAACCTATCTTGTGACAGGAMTCAAAGGTGCCTGCAGTACAAAAGTGGGGGTTTAGCACCATTCTGTCCTACAATTTCTCTTTCCCTTACTGCCTCTGACTACTTGAAGTRTTTGGCTCTTCATCTGTACAAATAAATGGACCCGCCATAAGGGGGAGAAGATAAACTAGCACCAACACAGTTTGACTTGGTCACTTTATAGTTGATGTGTAGTCCCTCTGAAGAAATAASAGCATGGCAACAACCATAATCCTAAGCTTCCTTTTTTCTTTTTTCTTTTTTTCCCCCATTTTTTTTAAGCATTAGTATCAGCTATCTGCAATTCTAAGTGAGGGGTTGAGGGTAGGAGCCTTACATTGCATTTTGCTTTTAAGAAGGTCACAGTGAAAGCATGTGCTTGAATATTTTGCACGGAACTGCCTATGACAAAGACAAAGAAGAGGGGTTTGTCAGAGTGCAATGAAAAGACAGGAAAAGAAAGAAAGAAAGATCTGTGTTAGATTTTTAAGGTATATTTGAAAGAATGAAATAAAAAAAAATGCTTTCAAATCCTCAGAGACTTTCCAATTTATCAAGAAAGACACATTCTTCCTAATGAAAGGTTACTGACCTTCATGAATGTGACAGTTCARTTACAGCCCATTCATATGCAGAACAGCCGTTGATAAAGGATTTAGGAAATGTGACTAGCATAGCAAAAAAAAAAGGTGTGTGGGGGGGAATGTCTAGAAAATTATTTTTTATTGTGGAGCAAGAAATATAAATAAGATTCAGTCAGGTAGTAGAACCTTTTCTTCTCTAGCCCAGCAACCCATTAGATTTGCTTCAGTGAATCCATTGACTTTTTTCCTCTTCTTTTTCTACTAATATTTCTGTCTTTTTAATCCTCTGAACTACTAAACCTAACAAATCATAAAGCCCTTGGGGTGCTGAGATGCAGGGTTTCAAGCATTTTTTCCCTCTAACTGGCAGAGAAAGCTGGAATGTGTCCTAATGTTATTTTAAGTGCTCGACTAGTATTTAAACTCTTAAATGGATGGAAAGTTAAAGCAGCAGCAAATGCACACGCACATACATGTACYCCCCTTCCTTTCCTTCCCCCTTCGCCTCCCCTCTTCCCCCCACACACTGAGCTTGGCCTCCGCAGGGCTGTTAATAGCCAAAGCAGATATTGGCTAGACTCTCTGGAGCCAGCCTTCAGCCCATGGAGGGTGACACCTGTGAGCTGATGTTTGCTGAACTCCTCCAGGTGTAGGAAAGATGCTTAAATTGACATAAGGCAGGAGCTGTAAAAACAGGCAAGTATGTCACTCATACATTCGGCTCCCTGGAAGATCCCAAGGCCAAGTTGTTTCGCAACGACTAGAAAGAAGGAAAAATGTTTCACTTGCTTTGAAATAATTCCCAAGTACCTGTTTATCTATCCACATGCACACAGGCACACTCACAGATCTAGGCCTGTGTGCACTGTGCACAAACAAAGTGTGCATACAGAGCAACATGAGGCATATATCCTTACATACACATGTACAAACCCATCTTGCACTTTAAAATGATAACCGGGTGAGGAACTGTGGAGTTAGATGAGGACAACCCTTTGCTCAGTCTAAACTCTCACAGATGGCCCCAGATGGAATGGCTGTGGTGGAGGGTTAGTGCTGACCTATATTTATATTAGGTCATGATTATATGGAAGACATTGTCTTCCACGGAAAAGCAAACAGATTCCTGACTTTAAGCAAGTGCTCAAATCCAAGTGCAATCAACTGGATGTAAGGAAGTGCTAAAACTGTCTGCTGAAGCCGGAGCCAAAAAGCATTTCCTTGACCTCCTCTCGGTATCTGTGAAAAGGCCTGCAAGTTTCTGAGAAATGAGAAGCCTGCTTAATTGATGCTGCCTCCGTCCAGATACAGCACTACAGATTTCCACACTGTGTTCAGGCTACCTCATGGGTAGAACTGCAAGGATTGAGGCAAGGCAACTAGGGTAAAAGGAGCCAGTGCAGAATTTTTTCCGCTTCTGTTATAGTTCTGCACAGTTTCTGGGATGAGGTTTTTCATCAGTAATCATCCACTGCTACTGACCGTTTCGCAGACTTTCAGCCTCTGTTGACTCACTCGGGTTTAGATGATCACTGTAGATTATAAAACATTTCCTTTGTCCTTAGTCTAATTTCAGATCAAGGGCTGGCATRGAATTGGCTTTGGCAGCTTTCTGTAGTAATGTCTCGTAGCGAGGTATGAAAATAAAGTAATCAATCTGTCTTTATTGGTTCTTTCAGGTGACTTTGAAAGACCTAATTTTAAGTTACTGAATTCTGGAAGTCATGAAAGAAATTTTTGGGATCTCTTGGGTCATGCTCCTACTTCTCTTTTAACCAAAGGAACATTGTATCAAAGGTTTTTTAAAGCAGAGTTTTCAGTATTGCTTTTGTTCAGCACATATACGAGACATTCAAGAGGACTTGTTAGGAGGCCTGGAGTTAAATCAATTCAGTACATGCTAGCAAGATCTCTTTGCAAGAATTGTGTAGATGCAATGCAGCCAGGAACCCGGCCTATTGCAGACACTCCGAAATTCTTTATATACTTCTTACTTTTCATCAGTATTATGGTGCACCAGAAGCTCTGGGCAGGCTCTGAAAAACAAATGACTGTATTCCTGTAACACTTTCAGTTATCTCATAGCTCCAAGGCGAGGCTCAAGTGGCCTTCTGACCACTAGAGATGAGCCTTCTAGTATGCTCAACACTTGCTCCTAATCTTGAAAAGAAAAATAAGATAAAGAAATTGAAAACATTGCCTTTTAAGTCCATAAAACCTCCTTGGAGTCTGTCTGTATAGTTAAACTAACTGTAAATAGGGTCTTAAGCAGAGYACTTAAAACACTTAATCTGGAACATTATTTTTTCTCAACTGCGGCCTGAATCAATTCTGTTTAAAATGGAGACAATGCAAGAGCTAGTTCTAGAATACTCCATAATATTCTTTATGTCATTTCTCAAATATGTTTTCTGCAACCTGTTGGAGTGTATTTGCACTATGACGTGATATAAAAAGTTTACTGGAATTCATCTGGGATGACCTCTCTGCGATGTTTTGTCTTTTGTTGCAGCCTGTAGATAGTGCTTGCCAGCTAGGCTTTTTTCGCCTCGTAAGATCCACAAAACAAGACTATAAAATATCTGGCACAGGAAATCTTTACTTGAAATCTTTTGAAATTAGGTTTACTTTTCACCACGAGCAAAATGTATTTAATTTACTTCCATTGGCCAGTGGACAATTTGATCAACTATGATTTTTAGATAGCTTTATTCTCATGTTTCAGATTTTAATATTCAAATTCAATTAAAAGCCATCTTCCCCGAATGCCGGATAATAGGAATAATTATCAAAGCCAACATCATGAGAACATTTCTGATCACATTTGCTTTGATGAAAAATACAGCCTTTGTTTTCTGCTTGCATTTAATTGGCAGGGTTCCTTTAAAGTTTGCTCTTGGCCCTGAGACTTGAGCGTGCAGTGAGGCATGTGGCTGCGAGCAGCCCTAATAGGCAGACTGTGTAACTTCACCAGCTAAAGCTCCCAGGCTACGAGGGGGCTGTTCACCAGGGGAAAAAACACAGTCCACTGCTGCTCAAGCTAGCATGAACTTTACATACTGCATGCCTTGCTGATTGATTAAAAATGTATTCATCCTTAAAGGCAAATCGCCTAAGGACTTACAGCACAAATACAAAGATGGTTTTATGGAGCATGCYTTTATGTAACAGTCTCTTTCGGGTTGAGAACTTTGTTTGCAAAGTCAGTGTAAGATGGTTGGTGACTCCTGTTAGCTCACTGGTTRAGGCAGGTTCTCATGAATCAGTTCACGTGTAAACCAAACTGCACCTGAGCAAACATCGGGAGGTGGGGAAGAAATTGCTTTCAGTTTGCGGCCACAAAAGTTATAGTGACTTATGCTTGTACCGCTAGGGAAAACTTTTTCATGGCAGATTGGTTTGATAAGATATTGCAGGAAGTAATTTTAGTGGGTCTAGTAACATTTAATTATTCTCTTGCTGGCCACCCTCTAGCTGGACTTAGTGAAGTATCTGGAGCAATAAAAGTGAACCTGACCTTCTATGTCTCAGTAGCTCTGAAGGCAAAAAGCTCTGAGAGCCTTCAGTGAACTGGTTCAAGATGGCATACAGGAAAGTCTGATGCATTTGTATATGTCTTCTGTAGATACCAAGAAGAATAAGGAAGGGACGTGCCTGAAAGTTTCCTATCCCTACGCTTCTTCCTGTAAGGTTAACCTATAGTCTCAGTTTCAGCTCAGCCTATTGAGCAAGAAGCAGGTTGGCTTGCAACAGTGCACTGTGTCCAGCCCAGCAAAATGGCTCTTGAAAGAGTATTTGTCCCACACGTGGTCAATCACTGGATCAAACTGCTGATAGTTCTTCTTGCCCGAAGCAAAACAAAACCATTCCTTTACCAAGCAGGTGTGGTGCCCCACCAATGTGTGCTAATAGGCCTGTTTAGATAGACAGAAAACCAATGTGGGCAGAAATTCTTCCAGGCACTGCTAGTTAAAACTGTGCAGAAGAAAAGAGAGGCAGAGCAAGTATATGTGTTATCTGCCTGGTCTAGCATATAACCTAAATGCTAGTGTACAGACTGCTCTATCTAGTGTCTCACAGCATATTGATAACAAGAACTGGATCTAAACCATCAATGTTGGCTCATATCCAGAAAATGTTAAATCTATTTGTGTATATATCAAGCTTTAAGCATTTAAACAGACCCCAACACAAGTGTATCAAAGTGTCTAGAAAACAGGTTTCTTCAAAAGAGCCTTTTCTACTTCGGAAGAAGCAAGAAAAATAGTAGCAGGCAAGATATACTACAAAATATGGGCCTCAGTCCAGGAAAAGCACAAGTTTCCAAGATCCTCACATCTTTGCATGATGGCCTAAATTGAGGTCAAACTGAGGTGCAGTTTTTTATTCTGGGGACTTGAAGAGGAAACCATGTGGGTGCATTTCCATTTTGCTTCTTTACGGTGTGTAAAGGAAGCTTGTGACATTGCCTTTTAAAAGGTTGCAGCCTTTTTCCGCCTAGATTCTGTTCTTCTCTAGTCTTCTGGTTTGCTCTGGRTCTTGCCGTGGCTCTTAGGGCTGAGGACTGTAGATGCTCGCCTGAAAAGGAAGGGCAGTGAAACTTCAGCAGACATGCTCTGGAACATGCTTTTCAGCATTTTAGAGGAAACATGAAATCAAAAAAGAAAAAAAAAAAGCCCAAGAAAATTTGAAACTTCTGAGTCTTATTTTATTTAAAAGCAGTTGTGATTTCACTGTATCTTGCAACCCTACCAGCTTTCCAGTCCTTCCTTTACAGACTCTCACTAGAGATTAAAAAAAAAAAATAGGGGGGCATGAATTGCTCTTGTCTGAAAAGAAAAAGGCACTGAGGAAAAAAAAAAATCTCTCCAAAAATAATGGCAATAAAGAAAAAAAGCTAGGAAGGCCTCCTCTCTTTTTGTATACCATAGAGTCGACCCTTGAAGATTTTACTAGGGTAAAGATATCCTTCCCAAATGGCTCCAGCAATTCATCTTTTCCGGCCACAGGCAGGGAGGGAATGTCCTGGGGATCACTTTTCTCCAAGGACCCTTCCCTTGGAGAGCAAACTGGCTTCACCACAGGCCAGCACTAATGGCTCCTGTCTGATCCCTCCCTTGAGGGCCGTTCTGGGGTGACTCCACATCAGGAGTGTGTTCAGCAGCCTGCCAGGCTGGTTGATCTTGTCCCACTGGTTTGTAAGGTCTGTACCAGGTAAGCTAATTTATTATGTAGTATTGTCCACCTTTCTCTGGGCCTTTTCTCTGTAGACACCCATGTAAATCCTTTCCCCTCATCCCTTTGCCTGTCACAGTGAATCCTATGCAGTCATTCTTTTGGCTGCACACTGCACATGGATAGGAGCAATTGCCATGGCTAAGATGCCTTGTTTGGATTTATTTTACTTTCTATTTGCCTTGGAAAGAAAGGAGCCCATGGGACTGCATTCTGTGGCACATGCTGATTATTCAGTAGAGATGAAACAAGAGGCTAGGATAGAGTCAAGATGCCTTATTTCTTTCTAGCCAAATAGTATAAAAATAATGCTATTTTATWTTACTTGATTTATCTTTTTCATGAATTACTGATAGAAGGTAACAGTTTCAAGTAGCTGCCTTACTGAACATGAGTAATGTGTACATCCATTGCACCATATTTGTCTGGACAGAGACACTGACAGTTGCATGTATCAGGAATCTGACAGATGGAGGACACATTAGGCCTAGCACGTATGTGCTGTGCCGATGCCCACATGTCCATAACAAGTCCATCCTGAGCTCATCCAACCTGCTGCCTTGGTGGGCTGGCTATTGGCTCAGTGCAATTGCATGACCTGATTTAACACAGCAAGTCCTAAGCTGTGCCCTTGGTGTGCTCAGGGCGGCCGGGCATCGGTGAGATGAGCCTAGTGAGAACTACGGTTACTGCTCTGAKACTGACCTTTATGTGGGGCAGCCGTAAAGCAGAGGCAACTCTCCCAACACATCTCTTGCAGCAGGTTTCTGGGCGCWTAAATAAAAGAGAATGCATCTGGCAAAACTGGCATCTACAGTAGCCTTAGAAATCTGTCAGTTCTCAGCCTCCACTCTACCCATTTAACCAATAATCTGATGAGTTTTGTCCTGTGCAGTTCTAGAGTGCCACACAAATGTTTCTTCTTTGCTCTGTGCACCTTCGCTCCTACAATCAGAGCTAATAGAGGAGGCAATTAATAGAAAATGGGCGGTCTGATAATCCCCAGTGATGAGAACCATCCTGAAACTTTGCTAGAGRCAGCACAGTATTTAGTGAAAGCAGAAGTGGGGCAGAAGAGTCAGTCTTTAGAACAGCTCTGGCTGTTTTGAGAGTGGGCTCTGTGCATTACCACCACAGGGAGGATTTGAAAAACTTCTTCATTTATATCATTTTCTTTTGTGGCCTGTTCTTGAATTAAGTTCCTTATCTCACTCTCTCATACTGAGAAYTCCAGGAAGTCCATGCTGTCCACTTCTGCCTCATATAAGGGCTTGCTTCATATTTAATGAACGATGAGGGGTTTGTTTTTTTCTGCTCGAGATTGTGTGGGTAGGAAAACATCCAATCTGTCAAACTCTTCGTGACTAATAAATATTAACTGCTTCAAGTCTTCTAATTATCTCTCTCTCTTTTTTTTTTTTCTTAAGATCTGTGCCCAACCACTTAAATATTTAACCATCTGCCAAAAAGCATTCTTGGAGGTTATATTCTACAACATATAGACAATGTTGTATAAAATGGGCACTTTTTAATACTGTATCTAGATGAATACAACACTTGAGTTTTTCTTAAGTCAGTAAGGAGCATGTTWACTTTTGCCAGGGTCTCTATATAATGACAGCCACAATCTCCTCTAAACCTCTCCATTCTGGACATGTCTGAAGCTCAGTTTGACACATAAAGTGTCTTGTGTTCCTAAGTTCCACCTTATATGAGGACACTGAGGAATTAGTTAACCCATATTGAGCCCAGTGGAGCTAACCTCAAGAAACGCCCATTGCCTCTTCTGTGTGATGCAATAGCTAAGCACAGTAGGATGCATGCAAGACAAGAATAATGATACTCATTTTCAATTCAAGCTTAGCAAAGCAGATGTATACCAGCTGGGCTCCCAACMCATGGTCTTCTCACTTTCTCTTTCTTGTATATTCTTCACATCTCYAGATCTGGCAATGTCTGTAAGACTGATGCCTGGGGGGAAAAAAGAGAGAGAGAGAGAGAGGCTTTGAAATGCCAAGCAGAAAGGATGAACAATCAAGACAGCAGGTGATATTCCRAAGTTTTAGGTCAAGATGAGTCATCAAGCCCTGGGGCCTGTATCCCTTCAGATCCTGAAATTGTCTGAATTCCAGAAACTTACTGACCTCTTTACAGGTAATAATGGATAGTCAATCTTATATTTGATCTCTTGCATTAAGATATTACAACAAATGGCACTACATCTTTTGAAAGGAAGAAAAACATTTTGATCTTACATGGTAAAACTGCCATGCTCAAGTCTACCTTAGAGGATCCTGGCTAATATTGGCTTAATTATGTAATGAAATCCAGGTGACCCTTTAAGACTCTTGCAGAAAGCTACACTCCACTGACAAATAAAGTGTCTGTGAGRAAATGTGCAGATTATGAGATACTCYGAAACAAAGAGATGCTTCTGTGGGGGATCCCACGTCATAACATTTTTATGACAATCTGCTCAGGACAAGCTGGCAGAAACAACATTGACTCTCAGAAAAAAAAAAAAGACACTGAAATAGCTGGGACATGGAGTAGACTTCAAGGCCAGTTTCACCAATGAATGAACACACCCCCCTTCAGTGAGACCTTCCAAAAGGCTATAGAAGTGAAGGTGGCTCTGCTTAGTTCCTACCTTTCCCTCTCTGTTTCCTTTCTCACTAATTATACTTTCCCTTTATTGCAGTCTTAAAAATGTCTTGTGAAGTGAAAGGGTGAAGACTGTCACCTTGAGCTGTCCCCTTGCTGATCAAGGGAAGCCAAAATGATTTCTGCCTATGGAGGAAGCTGTGGTGCATTACAAATCTCTGAGCAGACACAGACCTAGAGAGCTCCACTTACCACCAAAGCTAGGCAAAGAACCTGAAGTTGCCCATGAGTGTGTAATTATTTATTCATGTATTTATTTTTAAACTCTGAAAGGCTCTTTTCCAAAGTTACAATCTTGGGGTGTTTCAGTTTGAATTAAATGTAGGACTTGTATGTCTTTTTTGTCTTCTGGGTTGGGATACATACATCTTTATTGGTTTAAATAACAGTTTTCTGTCATACATGTGCTAAAGGAAACAGTATRTACAGCCTTGGCCTTGAAGTATGACACATGATAACCTTGTCACTAACAGTAAACCAAAAAATATACTACAATGTGAAATCTCTGGTGTTGATCCGGAAATGGATCAAACATGCAGTAGCAAAGTCCAAAGTGGAGCTCTGACTGATTACATGCTAATGGCTGAATGCTTTTCACTTGGTGAAGATGCAGTGCATCTTTGCCTGTCTTCACTTTGGCTGTTGAGGAGAAAGGATTGCAGGATACTTTACAATCTACAACTGCTCAGATCTGTCAGAAGACTCTTGCTTTTGTTGTTTTAATGGGAATAATAATTGTATGCTTATTATTTTTAGGAATAGTAATTACTGGAATGTCATTTTCTATATTTTCAGTTTGCTCTGGCTGGCACTGACCAGGTGGTAATGTAAACCCATTGTTATGACTCTTGCAGAGATTCATAAGCTGAAATCAAGAGAGTGCAGTCTGTTGAGATTGTCTGACATCTACCATTTTCTTAAGTCACAGGGAGAGAAGGGTTGGCACCACCTCTGAAGCTCATGGAGACCCAGTATCCCAAATTTGCTTGAAACAAATTAAATCAGGCTTCAAGTCCTGCTTTCATAGTCCTGCTGCTTCTTCACTTAGTTGACATTTGCCTCAAGATTGCTCCTAGAAGAAAGTATGCATGGAAAGAGGTATTTCAGGATAAAAAGCTACAGTGAGAAGCAGGATAACAAGTCCTGTTATTGGACTGAAGCTGAAGTGTAGCTGGAGCTGATGAGGATATGGACACTGATTTCACTGAGTTATCTAATATTTATGTATTTATTTATTAACCAATCTTTAGTTTTCTGCTGTCTCTGAATATGCTAATTTTCTTGCCTCTTTCATATTTGTTTTTCTTTCTTTCATATTTGTATTTCTTTTCTTGTCTCTTTCATATTTGTTTATAGATATGTATAGGGAGATACTTGCCATAGTATGTAGCAAGCTCAATTTATAGCAATTATTGGTATCTAAAGCAATAAAGGGGGAGGGGGGTGAAATGAATGTATAAAGCCTCAGAGTTCCTAATGGTTCTAAAAGGCAACAATAAACAAGCTTGTATTGTCTTTCTCTTTCATAGAAAAGTCCACGGCCGTGCATATAATAAACCCATAAAATTTGGGACACCAAAGTGATGGAATGCATTGACAATGAATGCAGCCCTCTTTCAGCTGGTGATGGATTTTCTGTAGATCGTATCAGCAGACGGAGCAGAAATGAGATGCAGCGTGTTCCTTCCCAAGCAGGGAGCTGCGGTTTCTGAATTCTATGCCTGGAATTTTTGACTCTTTTTTTGCTTGCTTTGCTAGTCTGGTGATGCTATCAACTTCACGAGAGCTTTTTTTGTTTGTGTTGTTTTCTTGTTTTTCCTTTTTCTTTTTTTCCCTTCTATCCTCCTTCCACTCCCAAGCCTTAGTATTTCCTTTCAGGCTTTGGCTTAATGTAAATGAAAATTTCTGCCTGCCAAGAGTTATAAATAAACAGAAAAACAGCAAAACCTCATTTAAATGTTAAACAAAAACTCAGGTCCAACTCTAGTTCAGTCATACCACCCAGGTTTGTCTGGTTAGCTGCAGAGTGCTAGACTTTTCCCACATGTGATAGCCACAGCGATGGTACAGAAACATCTAGGGAGGTTTAAGCCAGCTGGAATGCTAGTAACGATCAGGTTAGGGCAGCATGAGTACTCAACAGAGACTGATTAACCTTACCTTTTCAGCAGGCCTGCTGAGCTGTGTGCTGACATAACTGTGCTTCTGTCGGTCTGCAGCTATTGTGGGGTGTGAGCGGTGACACAGCAGCCACCACGTGACGGCAGTTTAGACACACACCTCAAATGGGGTTAGCGGGCTCGCCTGAAGGGACCTTGCATTTTTCCAGTCTCCCAAGGGAGAACAGTGAAAAGGAGGCAAGGGCACAAAGGGACCTTTCTGGCTCCTGACCAAAAGGGATGTAGACCGCAGTACTTTTTAGGCAACCTTGCCCATACAGCCTACTTAAGTTTTCTGTAACTCCAGAATCAAAGACTCAGTTATTTCTAAGGTCCTCATCTGATGTCTGTTAAAGGCTTTTACTGATTAAGTGGACTGCTGGAGGAGTCTGAAAGGCTACAGTCTGCAACCAAATAGTGCTTTTCCATGGATGACACTTTTGATTTTATTATTCACATCCACGACTTTATTCAGCATAACTTTTGGAAGCTCTGACCTAGTTGACTTTACCTGACATTATTTACTCTTTCCCGTGAAAGAACCGTTCTTTTCTGTCTGATTAACTGTAAAGAGATGTAAGGATTTTCTTTCCTATATCATGTTTTCCTCCCCTATTCATCCCTCCTCTCCAAAATCCTTTTTTGACCTATAAACAATGTACATAAGACAATGTTTTCAGTAAATAAAAGATGTATTTTCTTTCATTTTGAAAATAATTGTATAAGAAAAAGATTGGGAGATTCAAAAAAACAAGCAGAGTCCATTTCAAGCCTTTATGTTCTGAAAACACTAATGGAATTAGTTTTTCACTGTTTCACCAGCAAAGCTTCCTTCCCACGCTTTGTGCCACTTACTTGCAGATACTTACTCAGCAATACAAGTCCTCACCAAGTCTGACTCTTAGCTACTCTGACAAATGCTCATGCTGTGAAAGAAGAGGCATTAGGTTGCCATGGGTTGAGCAAGCTGTCAARCGTCCCCAGAGAAGTTGCCATAGAAAGAAGCTACTTTAAAACTTTGTTTGAGGCGAGGGCTGTTACTGAAGGCCTTGGTGCTCTCATTAGAGAGAGGAGGAACCATTTTAAGTCAGGAAGCTGCAGTATATGAAAGTCCTGAAATTGAAATGAATGCATCTTTTGCCAGCTGGTTTCACACCCCCAGTTGGCAATTCACAAAGGTTTAGAGGGGGAATTAAATCCATTTTTCAGCAGAAATAACTATTTGTGATTATCATATAGATTCCATGAGCTACACTTTGGTCCTATCAAGACAGGCAAGCAGCTGCATGAGAGGTGGAAAGAGAGAGAAAATGATTGAGATGAAATCACCACAAACAACTATTGCAGGAAGAAAGGCAGTGTTGGATCCCAGCCACAGTATTTCTGCAACCTGGTTTGAATGGGCCTGGTGGGATGCCATAATGGAACCTGCACGGAACAAGGTATGTGAAAGCTATCTGACATGGGCTCTATTTCAAAGGAAAAATACAGATTCCTTCCAGGCTTTAATTGCTTTTATTTTACTTGTTTTGCTCTTGGGGCTGAGATTGCYTTCGATAAAATGAGATTTAAAAAGTAGAGTGAAATAACACTCTAAAATGGAGTCAAATAAGAAGAGCTTACAGAGGAAAGCATTTGTCTCAGTGTCAGTCTCAAAGCCATATGACAGGCTTGAATAGAATTGATGACCGAAGTTCCTTATCACCGTGTGGGGTAGAGTTAWCCTATTCTTGCTTGTTTTTCTCCAAAGCCACTGGCCTTCTTAGCCCATTAAGCATTATTAGAGAGAAAACGGAGTGCTATCTGATTGTGGTGGGGAGGTTGCTGCCAGTTACTTCACAAGTGGTRACTCAGCTCCCGGCTTTATCGGCGCCGGGCACAATCGTACCTCCGAACACAAACGCTGCGACTGAACCTGCAGCTGCAGAGCAAATCTGGTTTATGTATCAAAGGTCAAGATCAAGTCCTCAGCTGTGAACTGCTCCAGTAAAAATACTTCCTGGCAATGGGACTTCTGTTGTCTAGTGTACCTTCCCAGCCAGCTCTTGTGGCGCCCGCTGCTTCTGATAGCAGTTTCCCCATCCCCTTTTGGATTACTGGAAGTTCATCCCTGTGCAGAGAGCCCGTGTATCTCTCAAAGCCCCATTTAGGTCCTGCTGTGATTATTTAAGAAGTGCCTGGGAGCCTCACAGAGAATCAGCACTGGAATCAACTAAAGATTAGTTTCTATTTMCTGCAAAGGACCAGAAAGTGTCAGCCAGACATCCCTGGCAGAGCGTCAGAGAACAACTGTAGCCTTGCAGCTCCCTCACCACYGGTGTGAGCTGGGTGCTCGGGACAGCTCTGCCGGCCCACGCAGTGGGAAAGCGACTGTATYCTATATTAAAACAGAGGAAAGGGGTACTAAGAGGGAGAGAATAAAATGCATGCATCATTTTGTGCTCTTTTAAAGACTGCCCCAATTTAGCCAGAGAATAGAAGGAGGAATCTGTAACTGCTAGACATTGCTTTAGTGACTACTGAACACTGGACGGAAAAATTGCTTGAAATATCCATAGTCTCCGTGTTGTTGGTTTATCAATTATTGAATTCTATAGAAAAATGCTGATCAGTGGTATACAGCCTTTTCAGAATCCATATGTCATTCTGACAACTTCCCAGGACCAAAGGGAGCAGGGTTAATCTGCATACTTATTAACATAAATTTGCATAGGGATTGAATCAAAGCTGAATGTGCACAATTGTTATTATTGTGTATTTACAATAAACTGCACTGTGTTGACAGCACTTTACTAAACAGAGAGGAATTACRAAAGCATTCTTTGAGGACTGGAGAGTAAGCGAAGCGCCATTTCCCTGAAAATTGTTTGCCATGCCTTCCCGAAGTTTAATAAAGCCACAGGCATTGACAGATGCAGCTTTGAGTCTACCAAGTAACTTCATGTTTACATGAATGGAAAAGTGTGATCTTCCAAAGACAGGAAGTGCCCTGGTCTGTCATTTACAGGAACTACGCTTTTGTAGGGGACGGAGACAAAGATTTTGGAATTTCTGCACATTCTTCAAAGTTTTTACTGACCACCTTTTTTTTTTCTTTTATTTTCATTTTTTTTGAGTTGTCTGCATGATTCTCACCTCTCTGAGAGGTAACAGGAACAGTACAGAACTGTTTCCAGTAACAGTAAAGCTTCGCTTCTCTTCTCTTACATTTTCGCTCCACTTGCTGATTAAYATTTACCCCCTGGAGTTGTCTCTGTGTCTGAGGTGAGTTCTGAGCCTGTGCTGGTGGAAGAGTTGCTACAGTGCTGCAGAAYTGACAGCAATGACTTTCTCATCCTGGCAGAAAGCAAACTGGTGAATGGTAGGGTTGCAGGTCCATTTCTTTCATGCTGTTTCCTTCCTAAAGAAAGGACCTCCTCCAAAAAGACCTTTAAATAGATGCTGTTTTCATGTGGCACAGGAGATTTTTTTTAAAAATCAGCGATGGGCATTGACATTTAATAAAATGGCCTGTGGCATCCCTGGCCATAGAATATCTTGGGAGAAGCTCCAAAATGCCAACACAGTTGCTGGATAGGCCAACCTAAGGGACCTGGAGAAATATCCCCTTTAGCTTTCAGCCATGGTGATGCTGTTTATTCATTACCAAAGAAGTGGAAGAATGGTATAATGTGCTCTGAATAAATTGCTCAATGCACTTGTTTAGATCTTGAAGTTAACTCTTATTTAGACCATTATGTTCAATGCCTTTTTCTCTTGGGAAAGTGCAGAATAATAAGGAAAAGGAAGYAAGGGCACAGCACGGCTCTTTCTGTGCCATATTTTGTGGGGTCATGTTCAGGATAGGAAAGCAAATGAATTAACCTTAAAACCATACACCTGTCAGTGCAGATAAATCAATTTAGACCCAGGGCCAAAYATAGCCACTCTGACAACACCTTGTTTAGGTTCTTAGTTCTAAAACTAAGTGGATTCCAATTGTGGTTTGAATGTCAGATATGATACGGGCATAAATCAGAGTTAGTCCCTGCAACCTTCRAAGGAAATACAACATGATGGGGGCCGTTTTCACAATGTCTTCTAGCAGATGCCTGACCTCCTTAAAGACTTAAGAGAAAAATAGCAGCATGTTAGTTAGCGTGCAGAGTCTCAAKTGGTTTGCACCACAGCTTGACTAGTTGTCCTGCATCAGCTGTCACTCATATAATCTCTTAGCCTGTAGCAAAGTAGTGCAGTAACTTATCCTGATCTTCCTTCACTCCRGGTTGTCTCTGGGAATCTAGGTCCTATGAAGAGAGTGAAATGATGACCTTTTTAGATACTTCTTTCTGGTGGGCCGTAGCTCAAGGTATACCTGGCCAGGTACCACATGTCTCCTTCTCTGATTCTTCTGGGATGTTTGATTTAAAAACTTATCTTTTATATTTTGTAAGCCACTTTGTTATTGGCGCTGTAAAACAGGRAAACAAAAAAATCCTAGCGCAGATCTTGGGACAATTAGTGGCCACACTAAAACATGTTCATGCCTTATATCTGAACAAAAGGTCATAAATAATGTTACCCCTGTGAATCAGACTAACCAAACCACTTGCAAATCATCTCATAAATTATTCAATCAGTTCCAATTTTGGGTGACATGCTGAACAAGTTTTGGGTCTTAAATAGATATTTCCTAAATGAGGCCAATGACAGAATGGGTTATATAAAGACTTTCACTGTAGACACACAGGTCCTACTCCTGCCGTAAATACTTAAATATTTTAGGGAGAATAGGATAAACTCAACAGACTGGGAAAGCTTCCGTTTACACCGTAGCCTAGTAGAAAGAGTTCCTGAGAGAGATAGGTTCTGTTCTCTGCTCTAAGCTGGGTAGAGTTGGGAGCAGAATCCAGTCTCACGGGGCATGGATACAGCTGCCAATAGACCAAAAAGTGGGCATGCCACCTTCTGTGAGGCACCTCGTCTARTAGGAGTGTTCTGGGAAAACATAAGATAGGCAAAAAGTAAGTACCTATTCCTTAGTTGTGAAATGGCAGATAAAAGCATCAAGTTCCTTACAGCCAGTATAAACAAAATCTCCAGAAATGTAAGGTATTTCTGCTGTGTAATGTTAGGCATCCAGAGGCTCAGATTTCAAATCGAAAGAGTCTTGAAGACGTAAATATGAATACAAGCACTAAAAAAGGTGGCCAGGTACTTTAAGCTCTTTGTAAGTTTAGGATCATGTGCTTTTATGTTTCTCATAATCTTTTCAGTTCTTTCTCTAGATTGCTATTTTGAGCTAACCTCAGTACTCACAGAGGGCTCCATGACCCATCCGCTGACTGCTGAGTTTGCTATGAGACTAACTGCAACTCAGAGCCTGGTTTTCTCTCCCATCTGGCAGCAAAAATGAACTGCTGCTGACTGAATGACCAGTGATTCTCTTGGAAGCAGAGCTTTACAAACATCAACAGCCAACTCTGTCACCATTTGTGAGGATTTGTAGCTTGGGCCCAGAGACATCTGGCTGAGATATTTACGGAGTCCCGTATTGCACACACTGAGGCTCTGCTTTCACATCTGGAGTCTAGACTGAGTGACTCTATGGGCTGGCCTTCAAGCCGCTGTACAGCTCATGTCCCCCTTGTTCTCTCACTTTGTCTTTTTATTGCTTTATTGGTTTATTTATTTGCTGTAGGTGCTTCTATCTCATCTCCTCAGGCATTCCTGTCATGGCCGCTCGAGAGCTTGGGTGAGGAAGAGCAGCAGCTGGAAGAGACCACGTGAAAAACAGATGGATGCGTAAGGAGAAAAGGCTGTGCTACAGCAAAGCTTCAATCGTGTGGTTATGGTAACAGAAATGCCTGGTGATGGGTTATGCTGTTTCTTTTGGGTTCCACAGCTGCAGATATGAGGAATGACAGTGCTCAGCTGCACGGGCTCTGTATTCAACATGTGACACGGAACAGGAGGGGCTGTAAAYTGTTAGAAGTGGCCACATGGTTGAGCCAAACAGAGAACTGAGCCGTCCATTACCTTGGGCTAGATCCGTTAGTGGGCTGTTGGTACAACCTGAGTCAGAGCAGAGCTGATATAAGTCAAGCTGTAACTCAAACTGGTTACAGTTGTTTTCTGGGTAGAGATTGTTACCATTCATTTTCCCCTAGGATGGAGAGCTTGGGGTCAATGCCTAAAGCAGAACGTAGTGGATAGATTTSAGTAGCATGAGGGTGGAGATTTAAGGTATCTGAGATGATGGCACAGGGAAAGAAGATATAGCACAAAGTTCTGTTGGAAGGAATTAGGGCATCTAAAAGAGATATCCAGGTTTATGTAATTAATCCCTTCCATTATTTCCTACTTTTTTGCCCTTATACTTAATTGTGTATCCTATTTAGAACATGGGGAGCTGAGAGATTTAGCCCTGCACTAGTTCTGTTCTTATGCAACAGATAAACTTCCACAACAGATGAACTTCCTGTTGATCTGAGCACTCTCCCTAGTAATATCAGCAAATGCTGCTGCCTCCCACACTTGGACCAAATCTTTCTGAATGTTGCTATTCTTTTTCTCATCCTCTATTTCTTTTCTTCAGGCCTTTGGTCTATTAGTTCCACTTGCTATTCTGCCTGCCCCATATCCTCCTTTTGACAGTTTTTCTTTGTTTTAGATTTCTTGGTTGCCTAACAGGCCTGCCTATGACTGCCAGAGGAATACTGCTAGGAAGTCAAGGGCTAAGTATTGTTGGCAACAGTGGGGTTATGTCCTGGAAATCTAGTGGAGAAGCTGAATGGGCTAATAGTGGAAATGCATATAGAAGCTGAAAAGATGGGTAATGTGAATGTACCACTCTGTGTGCATAGATCTGTATGTACTTGACTATAGATAAAACAGAAWCTGTGCTAAGTATCATTTCAGAGAATGTCACAAACACTGCATATTCAAGGACTCAAACACAATTYAGTGCAACCTTTGAAGAACGGTTAAAAAGGATTTGAGATATTCTCTGTGCACTTGAAGTAGATAGCAACAACATGATGGCAGTTCTAAGGAGCTTTAATCAGAGTATATAAAAAGATGGGAATGATGTTTGAACATGTCCAGCTCCCAAGCATTGTCTCTTTCCTGTCTCTTTCACTGATAAGTGACACCCGTGGTGCCATAACAACATTTGCAAGGTGATGTGTCCTGCTTTGCACAGAGAGAATATATTGAAGCAGCCACAGGGCTGCACAAGCCCTGGTGAAAAGAGTCCCCAAGGACCCGTCTGCCAGCTGATGACTGATACAGAGCTGCTGCCAATGATGATAATAGGGTACACGCTGCAGCTCCAAGCTGAACTAGACAATCCCGGGCACAGTCAGATGTGCTCACAGAGATCAAGTTCAAGCCTGTTTAAGAAGTTAGTTCCCGTCAGTGCTGATTTCAGCTAGGAAGTTTTGCTGTGGATTGGAAAGGACTAGGAATGCTCACGGAGTCAGCTACTTCATCTTGGCTGTCACAGTGGTGATTTCAACAGAGCCAAGGGAGTCAGAAAGACAACAACCAGCTGAGATCTGTAACTTCTTAAATCACAAAGACACAAGCTGCAAGAGGTCTCTTTCCGTTAGACATATGCCTGCTTGTATGTACCAGAATTAGGCTCTTTCAAAGTAGTTTTGGCAAGAAGTGCCTAAACTTCTTTGAAGGTGTGGGTCTTTGCTCYAAACTAGAAATGGTTGTTGTTGGTAGAACATTGCTGGTATATTCAGAAGAACAACTGCAGCAGGCAAAATAATGAGTGAGGCTAAAAAACAGATCTTTGCTGTACATAATTATGTATCATTGTTGCAGAGCAAACACATACATTTTTCCCACTCTACTGAATGTTCTCACAGGAGACAAAATTAAAAAATGATCATTACAAGCTTCAATAGAATGTAAATACTCTAATAATTAAGCAAAAGTATACTGTATGTGATATCTGTGTTAATTTCACCCAAACTCATCATTAGCAATGTTCCTTCTAGGAATATTCTACAGGTGCTAAGCAGGATAAGCTGTTTTGTGAATATTGTTTCACACCATCCAGAATAACTGCGATCAGTTATGTGGTCTTCTGAGCTTGGGAGCTAGAACTGGCTGTGTATGAGTGTAGTCATATTGTGAGACCGCTGAGCATAGCTCTTCTGTGTTTCACAAAATCTTTCAGTTCCTTCACCAGAAGAGCTAACATTACAGAGCATGAAACGCAACCAAACACCTTCTTTAGTTCCTTTTCTGGAATTATTAATTGCACATTCCCATGGAGAAATTGAGTTYTGGAGTTCAACTGTGACTGTTCAACTTTTTCCTGAGAGAGTCTCAATGAGGGCACCCTCATATAGATCCAGCAGCCTTAGGCAGATCTACAGAAGTACCTCAGTGTCTAAGCCACAGGTAGGCCCCTGAGCTATAGAAGAAACCAAACGCTGAGATTACCATTTACTTATGTCAACAGGGGTTGCAATTTCAAAAMCAAACACAAAAGGGCACAATAAGTAGGTACTTACTCTGGCTTGGACACACTATGGTGAAGCAAAGATGACTTGTTTCTTGTTCTTTTTTCTAAGTCATCAATTTATAGTGAAAATGCAGGTGAAGAAACACAGTGAATATATTGTTACCTTGGCAAGGCTCCCATTGACCACAACAGRATTTTACCTTTTCATGGATTAAGAGAACAGCAGGATCTCAACAGCTGGTCGCTTAGTTGGGTTGTTGGTGTTTCTAAACCTATAATAAGGCTATGTTGAATGCAGATATTTTTTAATCTGAATACAAGGATCTTTTACCATTGCTCAAGGCCTCTTGAAGGCAATGCACACAACATACAAATAGAAGCTGTAATCTATAATGCCGCAAATCCTTTAGGAGGATTATCTCTGTTATCTCATCTGACATCAGAGAATTACATGTAATATAGACACATAAATGGCTTAGTCACAGAAAGATCCTTTAGAAAAGAAAAGGAGAGAGGAAGTTTGGTAAGTTTCTAAGCAGGGAAGAAGAGGGAAGGCTRTTCAAATGAGAAATGGATCGCAGCTAAAATCCTGTTTGGGTTCACTGCAGATCTTGCTTATTTCGGAGAATTAGCCAAGGGAGCTGAGTCCCCTGCAAAGGCTGGATGTCCTACGTGCTTGTGTCCCCACCTCCCTTTGGCAGTCCTCAGCCAATTTGCATGAAATTCAGAGGCCATGTAAAGAGCAAGGTAATGAAGGATTAAACCCTGTATCTCCATGTTGGCCAAACAAAAGCCTTGGATTTCAATAACTTGAACTCAGGKTAGGATCATTTGACCTATAAAGCTCAGCAGCACGGCTAGACAGATTTACTCATTGCGAGGCCAGCTTAGATTCACCTTTCAGAGTTGCCTCCTATTGCCTTCTTCTTTCTAAGATCTTTATGGTTTACTCTTGACCACTTGCTCTATTTACCTTATAATAACCTCTCCTTCTCACATATATACCCTGCTTCTCCCCTTAAATTTTCACTCTGGATTTATTTTTTTTTTAATAGACAATAGAAGTAGCTTTTGTCTTTACCTTCTTAAAAATACTTACTGATATATTCTCTCTTCAGTTACCAGCTCTTTCCTTCCTTTCATCTCTAACTGCATCTCTAACAGCATCAAGTATGTTGTTTATTGCCTATAAACCAATACCAGAGGTCCTGTTCTAGATCCTCTCCAATCCAACCTCTACACATCTTATTCATCTAAAACTACTCTCACTAAGCTCTTTAATGATGTTATGACAGAAGGAAAAGAAGGGAAAGGATATGRTGGCATATCTTGTAATTTGAAATGCCTATTTTATATTCTCCTGTTTTGAGAGCCGATTAAAAATCCACTAAAACTAATGAAGTCTTTCCAATAAGGTAATGATCTTTAGACCAGGGCTAGCCGAATTACATGTTGTGTGAATTAGGGTTCAAGAAGTGATTCCAGTAGTTTTGTCCACACATGGCTCATTTCCTGTAGCTTTCACACTGTCCTTTTCACTCCACTGACCTCTGTCTGATCGTATACAATCTCTTTTATATTCACTCTTATAGGATAAGTAGTTGGATATGCATAGAAGAATGTTCCACTTTCTGAAAGAATTTMTTGGATTCCCTGAAGAGATTAGTACAGAATTTTAATTAGGGGCATTGGCAAAGTTCCCAAATGCTGGTATATTAGGCCATGGTTTTCATTTTCATCCCCCACTTTGATTACTATACAAAACAAAAGATTTCAGTGGAAGTATGAGAATGATGACTAGTGAATGATGCTTRCTTTGTCCCTCCCATTGATATGGATGAGTCATGATTAGCAGCAAATCTTGTCTTTTCAACCAGAGACTGGTAGTATTGCCCAGTGTGCTGAAGACAACTGTCCAAAGGATGTCAGAGTTTGAAGTGACCACTGAAGTTTCCACTAAAACTCTGGAAGGCAACAGGATGCAAGTGTCATTAATTAAGTTCTAAGAACCTACGGTGCTGTGGGAACCTGGCATAAAATACACAGGCTGAACTTTGCTTGCAACTTCCTTCTGTTTAAGGATTCATTAAAGGGCTGAAGCATTTGTAGTCATTTSAGGACCCAGAGCTAGAACAGCTAATTGCTGCCTTGGTCTTTTGTATGTAGCGTAGCACTTAAAAGGACTGTGATCAAAGAATGCAGGTGCTGTTGAGGGCAATGAGAATGCAAGTATGGTGATTGCTTGCCGGAAACAATATATAACATTTAATTTAGCTGCACTTTGCTTTGGTCCATGATTGGATTTTATGGGAATTGCTGAATGATTTTGACTGAAGTGACTTAAATGCATTGTTTAAGCAGAGCCAAAAGTTTATACCTCTTCTTTCATCTTCCTTCCGTTTTATTTTCCACTCTTTGGCATGCAAGGGAAACATAACCACTGGTGCAAATCTAAGCTAGACTGAGGTTTTAGTAATTTGAGTTGGTTTCACCTTCCTTAGGATGTTAGAGGTGGTTGTCACAGTTCATTTCTCCTGTATCCATGGCCTTGTAGTGGAGGAGAACCAGGTTACATGGTACAGCTTTAAGTACCTATCCAGTGAGAGCTTAAGAAACCATAAGTAATTAATCTTATGACCATATTTACCATATCTAGATTTTCTTCAGTTCCTGCTGTAACTGTTCTCATCTTGTCAATCTTTTCTTGCTTTGTTAATGCAATGTTCTCACCAAATGTCACAGAGAAGTCTATGGTGAAGGATTCTTTTTAATAAACATCATATTTAATCCCCCCCAAAAATACAAGAGGCGATATGAAACACGTGGAATTATGGACCCTGTCTTGGAGAGCAGGCATGAGTAATTAAATAAYATGGCCTTCTGTCACCCCTTTTTGGAGGGAGGGGTTAAAATCTGCATTTGCAAGCAGAGAGCAGGTGTCTGTGATGAGGTCCCATGCTGTGACATGCATGCAGCACATCGCTGATGAAATGGCCACAGGAAGACGACACGGAACTCTCCCAGCACAATCAGAAGAAGCCTAATTAAGCTCTGTGGCTARTTTTGAAGGGAGTACAGGTCTGCGCGTGTTTTAGAAGAGCATTAAGAAAATCGAAAGCATGGCTGTATGGCATAGTCTTCCTGATTGTCAGGCAAATTGTCTTGCCTGTTGCATGGTGACGCAGAAGTGAACACATGCAGCTTTAGGTAGATGGGRTTTGGTGACTGATCCAATGTGCTATTAGAGTTTGTCTATTAGCTGCGGACATTTTTTTCTTTGGCAGGRAGCAGCACTGAACCCATGCATGGTTATTTTGGTTGTAATTATACGACTGAAAGCATATAATCATATTAGAACTTTCAGCATAGAAGGTAAAAAAATGTGCAAGACTGAGAGAAAATATTAATATTTGGGTTAAAATGGTGAAAATAAAAATACAGCAGTTCTAATGACAACACAGTGCTTTTCCTTGCACTATTTTACTTTTTAAAGTACTATTCTAATTTCTGTGAAGCAAGTTGGGAAGTATTTTATATATGCATAACTGCGTCCAGTGCTATAATGGTARAGAACTGTAAAGTGAAGCCACCCTAACAATGCCAGTGATGAAACTGTAAAGCCAAGACTGAAGTCTCCTTGTCCATTTTARTGCAGAACATGTGGTGAAACACTGTAACTTAGTTATATAGGGATTGATGGAGTGTCAAAGAAAAGCTTGAGGCTTCATAAACACTTTTTTTTTTCCTATATAAGAATTTGTTCTTTTTTTCTTCTTGTATTATTTTAACACGAAACAGGCTAGGTCCTTCTCAAACATTTCCTTCCTAGAAAATTCATTAGCCAAATTAGACTTAAAATAATGAGTTACCTGAGAAGAAGGTAATAAGAGGCAGGRGTGGTGAGGGGAACATGGGCAAGGATAGCTAGGGACAGTTTTCTGCGAGGATAGCTGACTGAAACAATGGTACAGTGCCTCGGCTGATGGAGAGCTAATTAAAACTGCATAGGACAAAACACTTCCAAATATACGATGGGGAACAATCTTTCTATGGTAAATCCTTCCCTGATGAAACCCCACTGACTTCAACAGGATTTCAGCAGGGATGAATTTTGCCTGATAATCCAATAATTCTTTTCTGTCTCTAATTTCTAAGGACCTATTGTTAGAAGTATAGCAAGGAACTTCAGTGGGGCTTTCAAAAGTGCTGAACACCTAGAACTCCTACTGAGGTCTCCAGGGATTCGAGGTACTCAATGCCCCTGCAATCAAAGATGAATGAACTGTGTCATGTTTTGCTGTGAGTTACCGCCTTGYGTAGTGCCACCACATCTGCAAAAAGACCACCTATAACTTTACCTCCTAAACCTTTTGAGGCAGGAACTCTCTGTGYATAGATACACCTCACAGTGCAGCACAGAGCTTAGCGAAGGCCTCCAGGCACTAATACAGTAAAATTAATTAACAACAACAGCWGTAAATAGTAGTGGAAATTTATTAATATTATCTGCATTTGTGAAGCAATGGGGAGTATTACTTGGGCTGGTTTTGTATAGATGGGCCTGTTTTTCTTACCCAGTTTCCAGATGATTGCCCATRATCTGATTTGCCAGATAAATCTTCTCCAGTGTGTTCATGGTTTTTGTGATCTTACAAAATTTGTCTTTTAATGAATCTGTAAAAGCCATGTTTGGAGATAAGCAAAAATCAAAATGAATGCATCTTATTATTGCCTGCAGCATAGACCAAGTGAATCTTCATTCTTCAAGCAGTACCGATTCATGTATTTCTAATAAAATCTGTGTGCCCATTCAATTTACACTGGGAATTATAGTTGGTATCTATGAGGTGACGAGGACTATCTTGTAAAACCATGTCAGACTTGTTTTGAAAGGTCTAGAACAAATACAAAACRTGCTCTTCGGAATATTTTCCCATTTACTTCACTGTTGTTATAAAGTCTGGRGTTCTTTGGCTTTCAGTTTATGGAAGATGTACGCCATATAGATAATTATGGCATTTTAATAACATGCTTTTCTCTTGCAGTCAATTTCTTGGCTTTATCTARGAAAAAAAGAAAAACAACAGCCCAAACAAAAGAAAATCATAATGAGCTGTGCTCCAGTTTTRTACTGAGAGCTGTCTCGTTGAGGGGAAGATTGCTGGTTGATCTCTGTTGCCTTTAAAACAGATCTGCTAGATTACTCAAAGTTTGGTTTTCAAAAGGACAGCTCCTGGGGATCTTAAATCCATAATGCAAGTGAAGAAATATAATAGACTGGTTTGGTTTAAAAAAAAAAAAAAAAAAAAAGAGGGAAAAACATAACATACAATATATTTGGTGTGAACTTTTCCCAGAAGGTTGCTCGAGCCTCACAGTTCACTTACAACCAGAGTACAGGGATGCTGGGCAGCCTGCCAGTGCTTGTTATTGCAGTAGTGTGTGAGCCAGCTCCCTGGTGAAGAAAGAGAGGCTTTTCTTTGCCTTTCATAGGTGTCCCATGCTTTCCTCTCCGCGCTCTCCGAACACCCTCTGGTTCTTCTTCACATCAAGGTGCTTGGGCACACGCTACACAGACGTCATGCTAATAGTTTCCTATGTGATACTTTCACAGTTGAAGGGAACTGACACAGGGCCTCATTGCTCTGGCAATAAACAACCCTGCCTGACAGTCTAGTGGTAAGACAGCCTGTGACAAGCTCAGTGGGGATGAGTAACACTTTCTCCTCTCACCAGAAGTATCTGGAAACGGGCACTCCGTGGAGTGTGTGCCGTGCTAAGTCGCATGTTTACACAGATATTTTGCAGACAGACATGAGCCATCTTGAAAAGGCAGAATAGCCTGGTCTAAGTACCATGCTACAAATGCTGGGGAGGTTTCCCCTGACGGAGCACTGGCAGAGCGCGTTCATCTCTGCTAAACAACACACAGGCGTAGAAGAGTTAAAGGCTCRCAGCTTGCCCATGAACATACAGCAAACTTAGTATGGATGAAGGAGGCCTCCCACGTTTTTGTATCTATATTCTACCTGGAAATCCATCCAAGAACATTTCAAAATCAGCAAACATGGCATGGGGTTGTTTTTATTCCCCACACACACAAACACATACCTCCTCTTCATGCTGATATGTTGCCTTGATCCCTGAAACTACAGCAGTCTCTGGAAAGCACTTACACAGCCTCCACCAGAAGCATGCTGGGCTCCCAAATGTGATAAGAAGCTGATAGAAATGATCTGGGCATTAAAACAGCCTTAGTGGAAGAATGTTTAGTTAAATAGATACCATCTGTCCCTCAAAGTGAGCACGTCCTTGCTCTGCCCTGGCCTGACCAGTAAGGGCTGTTGCTCTTGTGGTGCAGTGCATGTGTGGACTGGCTGTTGTTCCCAGGACCTGGGGCGGTTGTTTATGCAATGTGGACTTTATGAGAAACAGTTTCAGAGTTTTGTTTTTTTTTTTTTTAAGGACTAGAGATTGGTAATGAAAACAACATTTTCGCCTAATACAGAAAAGTACTGGACTAGAGCTCAGCTGAACACTTGTACTCGCCTGTAGAGCACATATGTTTAGGGAAGCCAAAGAAGGAAGGAATCCTGGAGAGCTAAAAGCAGTGTATGAATTACCAAGAGAGCTTTTGTGTTAATAATGAACAGAACAAATGTTTTTCAGGGAACATGGATCATTAGCACACACCACTGGCTTTACAATATTAAAATGTATTTTCTTTGCCTCCTCATGGACATAGGTGGTGGAACAGAGCGTAGTGGCACTTTAGGCACTTCTTTGAGTTACTATGAAGCTACCTGGGAAAAGTTTAAAGACAAAAATTGGAGGAGGCAACTTGCTCTGAGAATGACTGAGCGAACTTTGAGACTTGCACTGTTAAAGCTGCAGTGCAGTCTACCTGGAGCTGAATCCTGCATCATCCTAAGGTCCCAGGGACAGAAAAACTAACATACTTCCCAGAGGAGGGGCAGGTGGTAAAACCTGCAATGGGTTGTTCGCGCCATCTAGTTAATCTAAACAAATTCAAAACATCCAGTCAAAGTGACTCTGGATATCTCTGTGAAATAGATAGCTCAGCTCCTGCATGAGGTGCCAAACCCAGATGGCTAAAGGTCAAGATCAAAAATCAATACCTTATAGGGTAGCTRATGTCAAAGCTGTGAATGCCTTAATGTACCTTACAGACTCTGACCAGCTTTGCCTGGGGTTTCCACCTACACACCTGCCCATGGGCTCAAGATCCCATTTCAACTCAGGCCTCGGCCTTTGCTCCCTGCCTGAGCTATGTTATAACAGTGCTTGTCTCTTGTCCTGTCTTTGGCCCTGCTTCCTGCATGGACCTTGGACTTAKGCTTTAGGTGGCTGGTCTGCTAGGTGGACCTCTTGGCTCTGTGTGGTAGCTTTGTAGCTTTTCTCCAGCCTGTCTGTAACCCCATSTCCTTTTGATCCTGACTGGACAGCCCAGATGGACCCTGGACTTGGTTCATCTCTTGTGCTTGTCTGGGAATGTCAGTGGGACTTAACTCTGTCCACCGTGTTCAGACTTGGTGAGACTGTGCCCTGTCAGTGAGGGCACTGCTGCTCTAGAGYAGCATCCTGTAAATTTAGAGTGCAGCCACACAACACACAGGGGTATTATCTTTCTGTGCTCATGAATGCACAGAAATTTCAGTGTGCAAATTTCACTGCACATGAGCGGTTAGTTGGTGAGAGGGGCTGGAGAGTCCAAAAGCCTTGYGGTGAGCAGCAGCATTGTTTCCTTCCCCAGCTGTAGAAGCCGCAGTGTACAACAGCTGCTTCCATTTCATTACAGTATGTGTAAGTTATCAACAGAGGAAGATGGGGGAGGACTGTGGGTCCGTAGAATGAAGTAGAGGCTGTTTGTTTCCTGTGCAGTTACTGTTATATTTGATTTAGTTGAGAGAGTGGGAAGGTGTAGTGACTTAGGCTGGACCGGCAGCAAATGAGCAAAAGTGTCCTTGATTGTAGACCTCTGCCAGGAGAGTGATGTTTACGCAGCGCTTACACAGTGCAGTCCGCATAGCTGAAATCTCCCATGGTATCTCACTAGAATGCAGGCCACTTTTCCCATCACACTTGCTGTGKGGATCAGCAGTTGTATTTCTCAGAGTGAAAGATTTGAACTGTTTGGTCCAGTTCATCTCCATTGGGGTTTGGACTTCAACTGCCTGAAGAAGCTGTGGGGCCGGGCAGCTGCTGTAAGACACTGAGATATCAGGAAAGGACATGGTTTCTCTCATAGCTCACCATCTGCAGAGCCAAGGAGGTTGCATGGGCTCCGAAGAAGAGGCTCTTGACACCACAGGGATAAAAAAGACTTTTACTATTTTCCTTGAAGAGCTGTAACTTGTGTGGGGTTTGAGAGTGAGGCTGCTATGTACACTTGTGTTTCTTCTCATTACTTTTGATTCTAAAGCAAATCTATCACCCTGAGGGTGTGTGCTTTGGAATAGGATGTGGAGGCTGGATTGGTCTCAGCAGAGTCCCTATGGCTGGAGCAGCAGAATCGCAGAGACCCACACKCGAGGAGGGGCAGCCAGAAAAGGCATCTTCGTGTTCAAGGGCACCCTGCAGTCCCAGAGTCAGAAAAACTTCCAGGGTCTGCCTCAGACTCAGCTGGCTTGGGAACTTCTGGGATACTCATCCAGGCCAATCATAACAGCTGAGSAAGATTCAACAGACTCTGTAGTACATGTACAAGCTCCAGAGGTTAGAAATGTGTATTACAGAACAATGCGTTTTGGAAGTGTGTCCTAAGAAGCAARGCATATAGTTGTACTCATGAGTCAGGAGGTGTTTCGGGTATAAGCAACATAACAACAGAGCTCWGAAGTCAGGTTGCTGGGAGTTTTGTTTGTTTGTTTTGACTTATTTTTACCTCTGCCCACTTCCAACTTTGCACAGGTGTGTGAGTCTCTGCCTGTAAACAGTCTGGAACAAAATGGCCACTGATGTGTGCAGAGGGGCACAATGCTTTAGGTACGTGGAACTGTGAAAGGTATTTCTACATCGCCAGGAAGCAGTGAGAGCCCTGAACGGCTCTTGCGGGGAGAGGTGGCTGTGGAAATGGTGGCACTTTTTATCAGTTTGAGAGRGTAGGTAAGGAAAAGTGAAAACGTTAGTAGAGTGAAAGTTCTGCTATGTCGCAAGTCTTGTAGGAGGGAGAAGTAGTTTTATTAGTAGAGAGAAGAATCTTAATGAAGAAGATGTATTTTGCAGAGATGGGGTTTCTACTGTTATTGAAAGCAAGGTGAATGGACTTGACTGTAAAGCTCCATGTTTGACTGAAAGAAATCAAGTACAATAAGGTATAAAGTCCAGACCTAAGTGGAAGGAAAGGAATGAAAGAAGTGCAATCTTTTTAATTTTTTTTTCCTCAGCATGGTTTCAGACTTTTATTTTTTTCTTAGGATACTGCTCTTCCCTATATGTGAAATACTTTGCTTAATATTCAATAATATGAAATTATTAGGACATGCAGACCAGTACTAACAGGTTGTGCTGTATAAAGAACATGTATAGCGATGGAATTATTCAGAACAGTGCTTGCTATGCCAACTTTTATTAATGCTCAAAAGCATAGCTCTTAGAGGGGAGGTGAAGCCTGCCAGAAAATTGACTGTTTGTACATGAAATAGTTCAAATGCTCAATTGTTCAACGTAATGGGAGGGCAACTGGACAAAACATAAAAATCAGGTTTGTTACAAGAAATTCTCAAGATCATTCTCTAGTAAGTCCCTAGTAAGCTTACATCTTCCTGTTGTGGAAGGGTGGAATCAAACTTCTTGGACGGGTGTTCCAGCTCACTGGCTAGAAGGGCTGATCCTAGGACCAGCCTATTTTCATTGCATGTGTTACGCAGATCTCCTTAAAAAGGAATCTTGTGCTTTGGCCAAGAAGATAAATAATGAGAAAACATCTGCTATTTAAGCTCTGGACTGACCTATAAATCTTAATAACGAATGCAATCCGAGCAGCAGAAATCATCTACAGATTGCATAATTCTCTCATTCTCTCTAYTTGGTTTTCCTTTTATTCCCCTTTTAACAACTTTGTTGTTGTTCCTTTGGTTACTGGTAATTTGATAATAATTTCTTTCTCTCTTTTTTTTTTCTCTCATTCTAACTGATAGGAGCTGCTGAGAGGAGGGCCTGGCAACCACAATAACACAAGAGGGATGGAACAGACAGCCCTACAAGGAATTGACAGCAGAGAGAAATGACAGAGTAGGAGACAGATACTAACAGATCTAATAGTTTGGATGATTTACTCTTGAGAAACTCTGGAGAGTGGGATGCTTCCTTGCCTGTTTATTTCAGTACACGCTGAAGGAGTGAGTTGCTTGGCCCCTTTATTACTTCACTGCATTTTATCCTGGCAGAGGATAGGAACCTGCTTCTCTCTTCAGTGTTTCTCTGTGGACTACCTCCCAAAGACAGGAGGTTAAGAGTTACAAGAGGTTTCCYTCTCTTCCCTCTGGAGTAGCTATAGAAGCCCCTCAAACATCTAAAATGACCGTATCGTGAATGACTGAGGAGCTAAAGAGACTATTATTCAAAATGCCATGGGGAATGTCAGGTTCAGAATTCAGAAAAGGATCTTCTGAATSTTTTGTGGGGCATGTCTCACCTGCAGCACAAGCAAAGATAAAGAAATGCTCTTCTTGGGTTTGCCTGAGATGCTAAATAGAACTGGAGGGCCTTCTCACACACCATGTGATTCAGTTATCTGCTTGGGCACTGTACATTCCATGTTGCTTTAATCTGAACATTGGAAGAGGCATTGTTGGAGTAAGTCCYTGGAGATTTTGAGCAGCATATGGACTATCCCCCTTGCAAGTGGGCAGAGATTTAGTAATTCTTCTCTTGAAAATATTAAGGGATATTTGCATCCCGTAAGTCCCTATTCTTGGTGTGCAACTTCACAGACAGATTGGTGGGTAAGATCTTATGGAAATTATTCGCTACGTGTCCCAGAGTTGGTCAGGGTGTAGAAGTAGGTTGGACTGGAAACTCAACCACCTCAAGGGAGTAGTGCTTGTAGGGAAGAAATTGCCCCATTCTGAGTGATGTTAGAGAGACAAGACTGCTTCTGGAAAGATGGGGCTGGCACTTTTCAGGCATATAAGCAGACTGAAAATAAGATAGTGTTTTATGGTTTAAACAGCAATTTRGGAAGTGAGAGATAAAATTAAACACATGGTGATACTCTGTTTTATTTCCTGTGTCCTGAATACCATCTGCTTGAAAATCAGGTGCATCCAGTGCTATTCTGAAGGGCTCTCCCTATTAGATTGAGGTTTTCTTAAAGTGGAGCAAAGAATTTTGTCTAAAAGGGGAAATAAATAGGAGTGTGATAAGTAAATCTGGAAGAGACTGCAAACTGATCAGTGATTAGAAGRGGGAGAACGGGTTTGACTGACATCTGGAGTAAAGCAGTGCTGTGCTCTTTCAATTACAGGTTTAAGACTGCCACAATTGACAGATTAAAGGTGTTCACCCTAATCCAAAATTATACTTTCCCTAGTCAAATTGACCATTGTGTCAGCTTCAATTTGTTCAGATACGTCACCCACAGTGACTGATTGGACTGATTCACTTGCACACTCCTTGACAAGGTCCCTGTTTTGTGTTCACTCCTTACTCTTGCTATTTCCCTTGTCAGACAGATACTCTAGAGGCATTTCCATTATCTCCCATGTAGCTGTACCTCAGAAATGTAGTGGACTGGAAAGAAAAATCCTCAGGCCAATTATTCTGACATAAACTCTACTTATCAGAAAGCACTAGAATATGAAGCGTAAGTCAAAATAGCTCAAAAATAGGACACATGCATATACACACATATACACCCCAGGCAGACACCTAAGTAATATTGTGCTGARTGTATGCCATGACAGGGAATGGATAAGCCCTTTCAAATAAAAAAAGAACCCAAACATTGCCTCAAAACTCAGACTAAAAGAGTTCATCTTGGAAAACAAGTCCTTTAATTTAGAGTGAAAACAACAAATTGTTTGCACAGTCTTGCCCTGCACTGTTTCTGTCAGAAGCAGAAGTAGCAAAGTGCTTGGACAACCATTAATCCTAACTTTTTTTTTTTTTTTAATTATTATTTGGAAGGAACCAAATAAATAAAGCTCTGGAAACCATACTGACTCTGATGCTGTTTGAGTGAGCAGACATGCAAGAAGGGACTTGGAAAAGAAGAGACAAACTCATTTTCTTATGCACAAACTAAAGGAAGTGGGGCGTTTTAGTGTGATAAACGTAAGTAGGTAAAGGAGCATTCAGGTTAGGGGGTTTCAGCTCTTGACAGAAGTGATCAGGTGAGTTCTCCCCTTTGAGCCAGATTCAAAGCATGTCACRTCCCTCCAAACACGGTTCACCAGGGGAGGTTTCAGAGACTGGAGAGCCCTCAGTGTGTACCATGAAACAAACCCATCTCAAGAGCAGTGCCAGTCCTGCAGGGATGGCAGGTTGCAGCTTCACAGCCTCTACTTTCAGCAGAGTGGTCAAATACAAGGAAATGCAAAAGGAATGAGTTTGCTTGATCTCATCTCTCTTGAGCTTCGGGTAGAAAAAGTAAACACTTCTCAGCTCTACATAGTGGCAGTATATGGTGGTRTGACTGGCAGTCACACCTGAGTATGATTCCTGTAGAAACATTCCTTACATTTTRTATGAAGATGATGTAGATGCATGTATATTAACATCGTTGTACTTGCACATTCTTTTGCATCTCTGCTAGTGAATGGGGGGGGACGGGAGGGCGCTAGTCAGATTACAAGTGCATTAAAATGTCCAGTRTTATCTGTCTCTGTAATCCATCTGTCACAGTTTCACACACAGCCTCATTAGCGGRGGTTCCAGGCACTGTAATACATAACTTTTAAAAAAGACATTGCAGCCAGAACAAATATTACTTGCTTACCCACCAAACATGATTTGGGGCTGATTTGAAGCTGAAGGAAGGTTTTTCCATTGCTAGCAACAGCAGTGTTGAGGGGCATGCAAGAGCAGGTTGTGTGGAGCTATCAGGATGGTGGTGGCCTAGCAGAGGCTTACACAGGGTGCTAAGGGTTGATAAGAGTACAAATTGTTAGTGCTAGAAAAACCTTTGTTTTACATTCTACATAAAATACTTCTATTCTACAGGCTATTTTCAGAATGTTTGTCATTGTGACAACATTTTGTCCCGAAATAATATATATATCCCTTCAAAGACCCAGACTGGTGTTACTGGATTTTGTTTTGCACTAAAGTTTTGAATTACAGAGAATGGGGGAAAATGCAGTCTTCCTGCTGTATTTTTTAAGCAGCCCTAACACCTTGGAGGATTGCTGTAGTTATCTGAACTTTGGTTCATACATTATCCCCAGCATCGCTGTGCCTTAACTGAATAGTTAGAGCTATCAAGAGAGATATGAAATGTGAAACATAAGAGCACAGCAGTGCCTAGTACTATCTATTTATCCAACACGTTCATTTGTCTGTATCAGATTTAAACTATAAGCTTCATAGACATCTCTCAGAGTTTGTGTACGACAGCCTTTTTCTTTTTTTTTTTTTTTTTTAAATTATTGTCTTTCCAGCTCTCTATAGTCATTGTTTATGTTCCTAGGGTCAGTCAGGATCTTTGTATATTTGTAGACTGKAATATCAGAAAATATCACTGGGTTTTTATGTCACCATTTATGTGACCCAGAGCCCCCTTGTCCTGGAGAGCAGCTGTAGCTCTCACCTTAATCTGGAAGTGAGAGATTCTGTAAGATACTTAACCTTGCAAGGCAAGAAAGTCAAAGCAAAGAGGGACCACAGAGATGAGCTTGTTGGTTCAATGCCAGTTATTAGATGTCTKAAGCAGAGAGGTAAAATCATCAGTGATTCAGTGGGAAGAGAAATCAGAAAACCATCATTGACTTGATGAGATCTGGAAACTCAGAGGCAGAGAGGAGGAATACATTGTACCTACAGGACTGGGAATCAATCTTTTCTAAATGGAAACAGAGGCGGGTACATCTCTTCTTAACTGACAACATCTTGGCCAAAAGAGACCTGCTAGGTGACWGCCTCATGGATACTGAGCATGTTAATGCTTAGCCTAATAATGTTTGTCCTGACACACTGCTGTGTATTAGCAATAAATAAGACTGTTGCTGTGTACATACAATCTGGCTTTGGGGCCTCTAAAGCAGTAAAAGATACAAAAGCTTTGAGGGTTACATTTATGACAACTTCCTGAATCGTGCAGACTGCGGGACTGCCCTGAATTAATTTCGCTTTGAATTAGAGCGTATCTGCTTGAAAACCATCCTGTCTTGATTGAAAAGATTTCCAGCGACATATACTCTGTTGTAGCCCTTGGGAAATAATTCCACTAGTTAATTATCAAGAATGTAAAAAATTCGCRTGTCAGTTTAACTCTGAATTTGACTGATTTCAACTTCCAGCCACAGAATGTTGTTAGATGCCTAGTAAACTGAAAAACTCACTCTTTATGAGGTTCCACTGCCTGCCTGGATGGTGACTGAGTCAGTCTTTAGCCTTCTCCTTGACAAGCCAACCCCACTGAGCTCCTTGACCATTTCACCTGCAGGCCTGTGTCTTAGTCGTGTGTCCCAAGCCCATCATTCACGTGGTCAGCTCTTTTCTGCATGCTGTCCAGTTCTTCTGTGTTTAGAAATAGTCATGGTACTACGGAGATCACATCGTTGCCAAATACGTATTAGAACTATGAGCCATTTTTCCCTGTGACAACATCTGAGCATTAAAATGTCTAGCACATCACCCTGGGAATTCACACCCAGCAAGCCACCTACTMCCTTACCTATGGTATAAACGCTAATTGTTGGGGCAGACTTTGCATCCCGTTAGTGTGAAGAATTCTTTGAAGGTAGGTACATCCCTATRTTAGCAGGCCCTTGTGCCTAATTTAGCAAGTCCTCTAGACCGGTCTTACTTCACCAATTTGTAAATCTATCACTCCCAGACTCTTTTTTTTCAAAGTAGACTTAATCTGTAAAACAGTTATTTTTCCATCCATGTCATTGATAGAGGTGTTTGACAGGATAGAGCCAAGAACTAATTTGTAGGGGAGATACTCAAGACTCACCTTCTTGACTGATGTCACTCTGCTTCGATTTTTCCTGAAATGAAACTTGTAGCAGGCAGTGTTTTGGTTATTTGGTGTTATACTCCACAGAGAAATACRTCCCTTGACACCTTTTCCAGCAAAGAGGTACCATGACAGTGCCTGGATAGGATTGTTCATGTAATGCAATGCACTGAACTGTTAAAGCAGGTGAGGTCCTGCCCACCTACCTAGTACTTTTGGGATCAAATGCGAAGTAAATCTGCTTTTTCTCATCTCTTTAATATGGCTCCTCTAACCTTTATATCTTAATAGGGCAAAGAATTAGTCTCTGGATACTGGTGCTCATAATTTATGACCCAAGTTAGTCCTGCTGTTCTGATGCTTGTCGTTGCCAACAGACTCACTTCAAGGTGGCCTGCTTATATGCATGGGACAAACAGCAGTTTTACATTTTATGTTTCTTGACTTCCCATTACTTCTTTCTGAAACATCTGTGTTGTTATGATATCTGTTTTAAAACCAGAATGACGTATAAATGTGAAAATAATTCATCTAAACCATCGTGCAATGTAGCAGGCAATGAAGGAAAGTACAGRGTATTAAATAGGTATCATACAGGGAATACATTGTATTAACTAAATACAAACATGCACTTTCTTGTTTTTTTGTCTTTTGGAATGAAAACAAATGGGACAAATCAACAGAACAGGGATACCCCTGGTGAAACTTAACTGAAGTCTGTAGAGTTACACCAGGGATACATTTGGCTGATTCTTCTGCTAATGGCTATATGAAAGTCTTAATACAGAATTTCTGCATGTGTGAAGTATATGCCAAGATAAACGCAATATGCTAAATGGAACCTTCTGATTTATTCAAATAAAATATATGTTASAAAAAACAGTGGATAATTGGAGTGGAATGGATCCAGACTGGAATCGTCTGTTTCATGTCTCCAGAGTGTCTGAGGGAGGAGCAGCAAGGAGTGTTTTTCTTGTACACCTAAGGACATGCAGATAGCAGATAATTTCTTCAAACTACTAGYATCCACCAAGGGGCTCACACAGAGCTCTTCAGAAGACAAAGGTTGTAATCAGATGTAAAATAGCAGTTCAGGCAGCAGCTGACATGGAGTGAGAGCCTACCAAATCCAGCCTGCTCCTAGCTGTTTGTCACTTATCTCCTTTGCTCTCCCCTTCCAGGATCCCCAGGATCTGCCAGCAACATTGTTACTCCCCATTTGGCCAAAATACTGTAAGGTTAAAAAAATAAAAAAGCGTGTTTTGCCTGAATGGAGTTGGAGKACACATGCCTGAAGATGGGTTGGTGGTGGTGGCCCTCAGTCATGACAAATGCCTGGGGCTGGACTGGAAAAAGCAATGTCACCTGYTGGATCACCAGCAGCCTGAACAGCATCTCTGTCCACTAACTTCAGTGTTTCAACACCATGGACCTTCCCCTTATGACCCAAAACCACCCACTTAACCAGAGCCTGCAAAACTATTCTAGCCATGTTATGTTGGGCTGCTCAAACATCTACCTCATATCGATGGTCTGGTGGGTCTCAGGCTCTGGATTCCTCTGCTTTGAGCATAGCTCTTGGAGCATACCTCATTTGCACTTGAGGGCTAGCAAGTGAGGGCATGTTGGTGTATGCAATGATTTGAGATGTGAGGATTCTGAAGGAATCCTAGAAGGAATTCTAGTAATCCTATGTGCGTTATTGAAAATGGTACAAAGATGCTTCCTCAACTTATGAAGCTCTTCTACTTCGCATGAAATAATTATGCAAATTCCTCTGGGACGAAGTCAGAGTAATCTGAAAAGCTAGTGCTCATATTGACACTGCGTCAAATATCTGTCTACAGCCCCCACAAAAGAGCACAAAAGGATGCTAAGTGCTCATCATGGTTCTCAGCCTAGAAGGGTCATAGTTAGAGATAAAATGGCAATTTCGTGTTCACATATGTACTCACTGCTGGTGGCACTTTTTTTTTTTTTTAATTTTGATTTTCAGGTATTCTTAACAGTAGGGAACATCCACCAAGAGGAGAGTGAGAAAACACACATGTTGGATAGAAGTTAAAGCATTCCAGGAAATTCCATCAGATCCCTGGACGCAAGGCATCTCACATGTTGWGAAATGTGATGCTGCAGCATATATATCAACAGAGAGTTATTTTGGTTATGCAAGTATTGCAGTATTCTGTGTTTGTTGAAAGCAGCAGTGTTAGGAAAGCAAGATGGAGTGACAGTGCTCACATAAACATATTGGGATCGAAAAAGATTAAAACACAGCCTGTAGGGAGAATTAAAGATGAGGTTTTCAAAAATAATTTCAGAAAGTTGACACTCAGTTCTCATTTCTAGTGAGAAAAGGTATCCAAATTAGACCCCTTTGAAAATGCATCCCTTTTTTCAAAAAGATTTAAATTTATTTTAATTGGTTTATAGTTTTCAGCTGTTTAAGCACTTTAGAAAATACCACCATGAATCAACAAAGATACACTAATCCATGACATCAGTGTATTTAACGTTAGCATCCCAGCATGAAAACAGGTCCCTAGAGGTTTAGTATGTAGTTTCTAAAATAGGGTATCTCCTATTAGACTGTTAAATGAAAAATAGTAGGTAACTTAGTGCTATCAAATCCAAGTGCCTTGGAACAGATTAAGTCGTCTAACTTTGTCATCTTGAAGTTGGAATATTAAAGCATTAAATCATATAATGTTCCTTCACAGCCTGATCAGGTGTCTGCGGAAGTCAGATCGAAACTTTCTAATGACTCTTACAGGTCTTAATGTAGGTCTTTTGGATAGCCTTCTGTGGAACGGAGTACATAGTCTAATTTTGTCATCCTAAAGTTTGAAGTTTGAATATTAAAGCATTAAATCATAACGTTCTTTCACAGCCTGATCAAGTGTCCACGGAAGTCAGACGGAAACTTTCTGATGACTTTAACAGGCCTTGATCWAAGTCTGTTGTACAACCTTTTCCAACTATTTCATGTTTGACCTCATACAATCCTTTTCCTGTAACATAGTGCCTAGGGAATCTCATTCTGGGCGGTACTTCCACCTGATTTCTTAACAAATGACAGCAAAGTCATTTACTAGCACTGCKGAACTCAGACTGGTGCATACTCGGGCTCTGTGATCATTTCTGTTCTTGGGAGCCCATCCTGCCACCATGCTTATCCCCTGGAAGGGACAGCTTTGCAGTCCAGCAGTTAGTGCRCTGGACTGGGCCCCTGGAGCTTTCGACTTGGTTTTGCTCTTGGCCTGCAAACCACATTGCATGAACTACTACAACTGTGCCAGCCTGGATCTCCCTCTGTTCGGAAGGAAGAGAAGGACAACGTCTTCATAAAAATCTTTAGAAGGTGCTTATTTTATTTGATTAGGATTAGCTTGCTTATTATTACATAGACAGCAAGAAAATTCAAACGAGAGAAAGACAGCGATGTTAATTTGTTAATAGCATATTTTGCACTGGTAGTGGAACAAACTGGAAACCACAGCTCTCTTTGAACCTCACTTTCCTCCTGCTTACGGAGATTTTCAATTTTACAGCACACCACTGTTTCTGCAGCCGAGGCAGAGAGGAAAGGAAGTGATGATTTTGGCAGTGGCACCATTATGACTCGCTAAAATAGCAGCTCGGCAAATCTAGTTTCTCAAAAAGCTCATGTTTTGTTAATTACTGACAGCTTTGTTTTTAACCGAACATGAAACAATGTGGAGAAATGGGCAAGCGTGGCCCCTGACTCACCACTGCCTGGCTGAGCTCGGCAGGTGGGAGCAATACGGCTCTGAGAAGGGGCCTGAGCACCAACCCTGGCCCCCGTTCTTGCCTCAAGACACTCAGCCCGTAGATGCAGAGGGAAGGGTCTTGGGACCTGTCAATGAGGTGGCCAAAGGGAGCTCTTTCCACTCTCTCCTAATGAAAGCTAATGAAAGAGAAATAATTTCTATACATACATGCAGATAAGTAAGATATATACTGCTCAAGGAGATCTCAGTTGGCAAGTGTAGCAGATTCTTTTGTTAAAAGCAYAGTGTTTACCTAGTTAACAAAACAAGGGAAAACTGAAAAAAAAAATCTATACAACTGCAAGGTTTCAACCCATTTCTAATCAGTGAGGACTAGGATTAAAATATTCCTCAGAACCAGAGTTACTGAGGATGCTTGTGTAATGACTAGATACTGGTCTAGCAAGAGWACTGGCCAAGTAAGGTCATTCCTGTGTAACTACGCTCCTAATGATCCCATGGCAACTTGTTTATTGACCCGTGTTTCTTGTGTTGGGTAAATGTCACATCCGTTTTTTGTGTCTTTATTGCTGTAGCTCACCAGGCTCTGTGTGTGTTTGTATATGCATAATACATAGCCATAATTACACATAAGTCCTTCAGTGTCACTTTTCCCAGAGCAGTGTAACATTTCGCATATGAAATGAATTTTTGTAGAAATAATGCCACAGAGATTTTTTTCCAAACTTTTCTTTTTCTTTTTTACTAACATATAAATGGAATGAGAATAACAAGTCAGGATATATCTGTAATCACATGGCACGAAAAGAAAGTCAATTTCAGAAAGAAAGCTGAGCTTTTTGCCTGAGCACAAGAGGAAGTCTGCAAACTTGGGCTGCTCAGCACACATCACGGATCAGGCGTTTATGACTGATAAGCTGTTTTGAGAAGCAGCAGCATCTCAGCCCTGATTTGTCAAAGATATTTTGCAACTGTCCTCCATCCGAAGTTGACTGGAGCTTAGGCAGTGTTCTGGGAAATCAAGCCTGCGCGGYGAAAGCAGGGAGCTGGGAATACAGGCTGCTAACTTTGGCGCTTCCCCTGACTCATCGCTTGACCTTGAGCACATCAAATGAAGAACAGGAGTCGAAAAGTCATTTTGGGCTGCCTTCCATCACCGTGCTGTCCTCATCCTTCTTTAACTAGCGCTTGTTCTCCCTCTCACTTCCCATCAGGCTCTCGTTTCATCAGGATCAGAACCTCCATATGTGGATGTCTTTTTATGAGTGTGGAGTGAGCTACTATMGTGATCCTCCCCTTACAGCCTGGCCCACGTCACGCATTTGCCACACGGAGCTGCAGCTTCCCAGCACTCCACGACCCTCCGCTTTAGAGCAGGTAGCCTGCTCTGTGACCTGATACCCACTGTCACGGAGGGCAAGAAAAATGCCAATTCGGGATGGCAGTTGGGCCCATTTTCCGTGACCCATCATGTGTTCTGAGACCTCAGTCTTACCTTGCCTCAGGAAAAATGAAAATACCTGAAAAGAGATGCCACATCTCAGCCTGAGACCAGGGAGATGCGAGTTCAGATACTGCCAGAGGAAACTCAAGAAGCCCCTCTCGGTGGCCATGGCTACACCTTGCTGCCGAGGTCCAACCTTTGCCCTCACTTACATTCCCTGCCACCCTACTGCTCCTTGCATGGCTGCCACGTGTGTAAATCACTGCTGAATTTGCYTTAGCCTAGAACAAAAGGCAGGGAAACAATCCCCTACAAAGGGATCGTGAGTCGCAATTTCCAAGCCCCAGTCCCAGAAGACTTTGCTGACAGGTTTTCCTTTCTTACACGCTGCAGAGGAGGAAGCATCACCCCGCGAATTAAGATTTCTCTGGACGCAGCACTGAATAATGTTCYCGCTTCCAGCCATTTGCCTCCCCGCCGCCCCTCATTCCCTGTGGAGCGAAGAGAGGCAGCGCTGCCGCCCCGCAGCTCCCGGGCCTGCCCGCCCC
>PTEX01000110.1:1990687-2010491 GCA_003342815.1 Eudromia elegans
GCGCTCCCGCAGCGCCACGCGTGCGGGCGCCCGCCGCCCGGTCCCATGGCGGCCCGCTTGCTGGAACGGTGAGGCTCTATGTGCAGAAGGGAGGGATGAAAAGGGAAAAAAAAGAAACCAAACAACGGCGGGGATCAAAGCAAAGAGAAAAAATTACAAGGGTTCAAAGTAAAAAGGGGGTTAAAATACAAAGGGAGAAAAAGAGACGGGGAGGCTTGAACAGCACTGAACATTTGAATTTCTTTTGTTTGAGAGGCTTTCTTTAAAGCAGCTCGGAAATGTGGAGAGTTTTCTTTCCTTAYACAGGTGTTGTGTATACATTTTTCCAATTAGAAGAATCTCCTCTATATATTTAGCACTATTTAGAGGGGCCAGGGAAGATAAGGCTGCTGAGGAATGCTTCAGGCTAAAACCAGGTTCTCCAAACTGGCTTTTGTTGTGCCAATGTGAATCACTTAATAATTCATATTTCAGAATACATTAATGCAAATGATAATTTTAGCTTGCTATTGAATTTTTAAATATGCAATACAAGCAATTTATGTTTCTGTTCATTTTGCCAGGTAAAACTGTTTAGACATTTTTAACATATGCTTGGTTTCATTCACCATATATCATCCCGCTTTTTCAATTTGGGGTAATTAAAAATTAGGAGCATTGCAAATAATACATAGAGCCCCTATGTTCATGGAAAAATAACACAGAACTGCTAGTCAGCCTTGCATTGTAAATGTGAAAGATTTTTCACATGATGCTGCAGTAATAAAATAGTGGTGTCCTGTGTTTATGCAGATATCTATATCCAAGTAGTAATTACTGTGATTAATCTCTTTCCTTAAATTAATAGTTTTTGGGGKTTTTTTTTATTACTGGAAAGATTTTTAGAGCCAAAAGGACTATTTGGTGAGAGAAGGCCAAACACTCTATTCCTCACTTACTGGRTTGGCTACATAATGAGAAGGCTGCAAACCAGAGGTTATTGAGGACTCGCTTGCTTTCCTCTTTTTAGAAGGGAAGTTTTGGCCCCATGTTTTGGAAGCATGGGGGCAGAGTGAGGGAGGTGGCGAGGGCAGCAGCTGGAGCCAGGGAACACAGTACATCYTGCTTGTCCACAGGTAGTACTCGTGTCCCCCTGAGACTTGTTGCTCTGAAATGCAGAGGGCCAGGGTGTGAGCGAGGTGCTGAGGTCGAGCTGTGCCTTCTTGGGTCCTCCAACCCGCCCTCCTGAGGTGCCTTCCAGCTCTCACGTGCCTGTGGAGTTGTTAGCTTGGGCCATTCCACATTCAGAGAGTCACCTAACTCATGTGGCACTCACCCATGCCTGTAAGAAAGGACAGGAAAGGCACTTCCCCATCCTCTTCTCCCCTCCTTGAGGAGTTGCTGTCCCCTCTCCTTCCCACTTTCCCCTCCTGGGCAAGACAAATAAAAGATGTTGCCTTGCTCTTCAGGAACGAAAAGCCAGCCTTTACTGCTGATAATGTCGGAATATATTCCACAAACACCTACTAGCCCCTGGCTTCCACTCGGCCATGACTGCTCAACTGCGATAAAGTGGYAGCATTTCTTAGATACCAGATTGACAGACAGATATGACCCACCTATCTGCTGGACCTACCCACAAGCTTCCATATGTAAATCTCACTCTGTACTTAATCAAACATCATCCAGAGGGGAAAAAAAAAAAAGAAAAAATGAAGGTGCTATTAGAAAGGAAATGGTAATGAGAAGAAAAGAGATATCAAGGAACCAAAATAATTTGTTAGAAATTAATATTATAACCTGGGGATATAAATACGTCTGCTTATTGGAATGCATATTCTCCCCCTTAAACCATTGCTAGAAGCATAAAACTTCCCACGACGTGCTGTATTGGTCAATGTATCTCTGTAAGAAGGTGCTTTGTATCTCAGAGGTAGCATAAGAGCCATTAGATGTGGGTGTTGCTATGGTAACTGCTCTTTTTTTTTAATTGAATAGCATAGTAAGTAGTCTTGTAAAACCCACCAACCCGTAACTTGCTGGTGCCCTGAGGCAGCATTAATGCAAGCACCTTTTCTTTGTCTTATTCCCTTCGTAGAGAGATGCAGGTATCTAAGCATAAGCTACATCCTTACAAGTAGTAAACTGCGCCAGGAAAATATGTCCAGCTGCCTCTAATAAGGGAATGGTTGAGAGAAGGTCAAGTAAGATATACCTGCTTAATTTCCAGGACACTTTATAAACCATGGAGTCAGTTCGACAGAATACTCTACCTTTCTTTTGTAGCTGAGAATGGTATCCAAAATTTCTGGTTGCCACTCTTCCATCTTTCACTTTTTCCACACACCAAATTGAGAGCAACCCCCATTACCAACACCGCCACTGCTGCCCAAGCAATGGTACTACAGTAATTAATAAATTACCCAAATAAAGCTTCCTAGTACAGCAGCCAGGCTGGATGAGGGGACTTTTGGTGGGTGTGAGATTTACTGTTTCTCCTTCTGTCTAGACATGTGTAAAGAGCGGCTCCTTCTAAACCTCCAAGGCTTTCTGTGCATACAGGCCCCTTTATTTTCAAAAGAGTGATGGGCTGAGGTGGGTCACTGCTGAGGTGGATCACCCACCTGCATCTTTGACTCTGCCGGTTCTTGATATTTGTCGTGTTTTTAAGTGAGTAGTATTTTTGCAAGTACCAGCCTTYCTCTGAGCAGGGAGACTGTCTCCCCTGCTGAAGTGAAATTTGTTTAATTTGGTCAAAATCATCAGTTTTTGAACTCGTACTTCAAACTTCCCTTTGCCCCTGCTGACAGGCCTGTCCTGTGACAGATTTGCTATGAGATGCTCTTTATTTAGCTCTATCTCCAGTTTCAGGGTCTTTGGCAGCTCTCTCCTGGCATCACAGTCAGATTATACTTGACCTGACTGAACTCCACATATGCACTTATTCACAAAACCGATGGCAGCCAAAGGGGACCAAGTGACACCTTCGTCCTTCTACCTCCCAGCCCAGCCCCATGGCCTCAGTCGAGTCGTGATATTTAGGTACTGCTCAGGGAGGTCCTGCCACTGGCTAAAACAGTGCCCGTGACAACCCACATGAGCCTGATGAGTCTGCTGGCTTCCATCTCTCCACATCCTTCAGCGCTGGGTCACCTTTTCTTGCGTTTAATTCCCCAGGATCAATAGTTGCTGTGCTGTCCTGTGCAAGCCCACTGAGTGGAGCACTTCATTGKAGCAAAATAGAAACATGTTGGTTTTGATATTGGAAGCATAACTAACTGTAGGGCCTCTCTTCGTTGGGATTTTTGTTCACGTGTTGTCCAGGGTGACTGGACAACTGAGATTTGAGGAGTCTTCATTCAAGTGCTGCTAGACATAGACAAGGTGGTGCTGACACAGATTTTTGAGATAAGCATGGTGTTCTTTGCCCTAAAGGTTTCCTGTCCTCTAAAAGTTCTCCTTCAAACATTATACAGTGTCAGTTTTGGCAGGGCTTGAACAGACTGGATGCAGGACTGGCAGTTCATCTACCCAAATCCCCAAGAAGTTCTCAGACCACCTAATATATGCCAGCAGGCTTCAGCTGCCCGTATAATACTGCTTTTCCCTAAAGTGCTGCTGAGAGGCAAGCACTCTCCCAMCTTTTCAGCAGAGACTATGTCCCACGCTCAGCAGGGCAGCGCTCCAGTTCTCCTCAAGCACTTGTTCCACTGTGGGAAAAACAAGTCAGGATTTATTGGGCTAGGCAGCGTGTGCTGAGTGGGGGAAGAGGAAGTCCTGCATTCCAGATTTTGCTCCAAGGCCTGCCAATGTATTTTGCTCAATGACATTTTGATGTCAAAAAAAGAAAGGGTAGGCAGAAATGGCACTGAATAAAACTCTCAGCTTCAGACAGCTGTTAACTTTGGGTGCAGCAGATACAGAGCGGAACAGTGTGGATAGGGCCCCCGACCTGTTTGTTAATCAAACGTGACTGAATTCACCCTGCTTCGGAGAACTGATGTGAACTTTGGGTGGCACATAAGCCATTTGGGAAGTTAATTTCCCCCTAGAAGGAAGTTACAGTCTTTAACCAAAGGCAGAGCATTTGCTCATGAAAAGTGACTCATTTTGTTAGGGTGGCAAAGGCTTTTAATTTGTTTCGATAATTTCTGTCCCATCTAGGACAAATCCTTAAATGAAAATAAAATAAAATAAAATAAAATAAAGTAAAATAAAGTAAAATAAAGTAAAATAAAGTAAAATAAAATAAAATAAAATAAAATAAAATAAAATAAAATAAAATAAAATAAAATAAAATAAAATAAAATAAAATAAAATAAAATAAAATAAAANATAAAATAAAATAAAATAAAATAAAATAAAATAAAATAAAATAAAATAAAATAAAATAAAATAAAATAAAATAAAATAAAATAAAATAAAATAAAGGAAATGCTTGATGTGCACTTGAGCAGCCTGAATTTGTTCAAGTGCAGGCATGGAAAGTCTGAGTGATCTTGACATTCAGATCACAACTTCACTGTAAAGGAAAGGTCACTTCTGCTTGTGTTCCAGGGCAGCCTTTCTTCTCTTGTCCCCTTGGTATGATCTCTCCTTTTGTATTATTACAGATGTATCTTGGTTTTGAACTTTTTCCTTGCCTCCCCATCCTTTTTTTTTTTTTTTTTTAACAGCGAACTGATGTTTTATCTTTTAAAAGATTTACCAGGAAAAAAAAATAATATATGCACCACCGTGGAAAAGCATGTCTCTGTTCATACCTTTGCATTTTACAGGAAAATATGTCATTCCTTTCAGATCCATGAATTAAGATGCACTATTTTTTGCTGAAGGCTATTTTAAATTAGGCTAATAAATTGCTGCTCTCTGCCTTGCGTGATAATGCATTACATTATCTACTGATGTACACGTATTGTTTGACTCTAATGGTGTGGAAATTAAATGTTAGACATGGGCCAGATGTTCCTATAGATGAATATGAAGTATGACTCTGTCATAGCTGAATCTCAATGGGAGAGAAGGTAGAATGTGAGGTTTTCCGAACAGCAACAACAAAAATCTTAAGTGGGTCACTTGCATCCACATCCAAGATCCAGCCCCAACACAGGGCTACTGAGGAGCATTATCAACCTGAGCTGTTTGTTATTATTCCTCAGCAAGAACTAGCACCACTCTTATTTCAAAGGCCTCAGCGATTATAAAGCCAGAAAGAGCAGGTTGTGGAGATGGTAAATGTTTGCCGTCCCTGCCAGACTGAAAGAAACAGCTCGAGGTGCCTCGCTGGGATTCACAAACATTTTGAAGCGCTCCCTCCGCCCTTCCCCCTCTCCCTGTGTATTTTCATGTAGTGGCTGAAGGGGCAAACAGATGTACATTACAGTGAATGTTAATGAAGGTCCCCCACTGGCATCTCCTCTCTGGAAAAGACAGGGGGAGAAAAGCTTACAATCTCCCTTGCAGGGCTAAATTACCCAGTGACTCATAATCTAAGTACCAGCCGAATGTTGCTGAACACGGGTATTTAGGATATTTGATAATGATGGACAGGGGCACTTTCAAAATTGCTAATAAAGCGGCTTTGCTTTGGGAATGTTCTGACTCGCTACAGCTCACTAACATCTTAAAAAAAAAAAGCATAACTGCCAGTTTAACTGTGTATGCATGTGTACGTGTATGTGTGTGTGCACACATTCATATTGTGCATGAGAAGGGAAGGAATAACAATTTTTACATCATCAGGAGAGGTGTGCAAGCAATTGGAAGGACTTTTAAGAATAGTTGTTTGGTAATGCATGAATACCTTTGCATTGAAAGACAAATTGATAGATGAGGGGTTTTTGGGGGGAKTTGATTTTGTTTTGACAGCCCTACCAGCAAGAGCGAGCCCCTTTGCCAAGCTATGTTCCATGAGGGGATATAAAGAGGAGTCATTTATGAGACAGAAGTCATGTCTGTCTTAAGAGACTGAGGTGCTACCATGCCCTGACCCAGCCTCATGCTGAGGTAGTATTWCTGCAGAGGCTTTGGGTATATGCCTGGTTTTGTGTGTCTGAGCTCTTGCATGCCCATGAGGGCCAGGCGTTACAAGGAGCACCCTCCTRCAAGCATCAGGAGCTGATGGAGAGCTTAGCACCAGCATATCCCCCTCTCCCACCAGCCTGCTGGGAGCGCTGCAGTCTAAAGGGGCAGGATGGGTCCCCGTGTGTCCCAGCAGAGCACAGAGCAAGCCCTGCAGGCAAAACTGCAYGTGCGGCTGCCCAACTAATTAGCAAAGAGGTCGCAGGGTATTTGAACTGGAATCCCTGCCCAGGATGGCCTGCAGAACTGACCCAGATGAAAGGTGGCATGAAGGCTTTGGTGACTGATTTTTCGAGAGGGTGGCTTACTTTCCATGTAGCTGCTGTGTTTCTGGGTCCTCTTCAGTGGCAGGCACCATCAGATATGCTGGAGAATGTTTTCATCACAGCTAACAGAGGGCTATCCAGATTGCTTGTAACTGTTTTTAGCACAGTAAACATGTAAACCAAGTGCCTGGGGGGAAAAAAGAGGCAGAGGAAAAAAAAAAAAAAAGGGAAAGAAAGCCTGTCTGCAGTAGCTGATCATTTTTAATTAAATCTTCATCTATCAATCTAGCTATTGTGTGAGGGAGTGAGAACCAGCCCCAAATGATTTAGGATGTGGTTAATTTGAGATGGCTGCTAGCTCCGCGTCCCCTCGCCGTGGCTGATGTCAGCCGGGGTGCTCCTGCTGTTGCCGCCAGGACAAGGCACAAGGGCAGGACGTTCCCACCGGCGCAGCTTCCGTCGGGAGGCTTGCGGTTGGAGAAGGTCTGTTGGAGGCAGGAGCGGGTTCTGACCCGGAGGCGATGCYGTTCATCACCTCAGCTTAGCCCTCCCCACAACGGTGGGTTTTAACAGCCACGTCCCTTTGGCTATAGGGCTATAGGACAGTAGGTACCACTGAACACGTGGTGAGCTGCTTGCACTGCTGCGGTTCCACGGCCACCATCGGCTGCTCATTGCTTGGGGTGCAACCACAGCAGGTTGTCGCTGGCTGAGGTGGGCACGAAAGCATGGGGAACTTCWCCACTCTGGACATGGGTTTTCCTCTTGCTCTATGGCTGGAAGAGAATGAAGGGGACTCAAGTGCCTCTTGGTCTCCGTATGGGCTCAGGGATWTATGCTTTCTAGTGAAACCAAAGAGCTTTAAAAGGTGAAAGTAGGGAGAARGGGGAAGGATTCCTTGACAAAAATTGTTTATTATCTTCTAATCTTTTTTCTCCCAGTATCAGTATTAGGCATGTTGTTCCTCTCTGTCCTCACTATGGCCTACTCACAATGTGCTTTTCATATCTCTTTTCCCATCTATTTTGATGGGTAAACCAGCCTCAATTTAAAATCTTAACTGTCTGGCCTGGGCTCCCCAGTAATGCAGGATATGAGTGCTAATAGGAAATCCCTCTTCAGAAGTCAGTATAAGTGGGTCTCGGCTCCATTATGCCGCTTTCCCTTTAGGATCTGTGCACACAAACCACACACACACACAAGCCTGCCAGAAAATACTCGCCTTGAAAAAAAMCAAGATGATAAACCTTGATTTATCAAGGTCCACAACCATTTGCTCTATCTGAGAGGAATCCAGCATAAATAATGTGAGATAACTGTGGGAGAGAAGACAAGAGCTACYCACCCTTACCGCATTAATGACACCGAGGCAGGGAGCTCTTAAGGGTCCCTGTGCATTCGAGGCCGTCCAGGCCATGTGGAGATCCGGGAGGTGTTTCCTGTTGCCCCACACAAACACATCTCGTCTGAGGGGCAGCACAGGACATGTTCCCACATTTTCAGCCATGCAATTGCTCTTCTGATGTTTTCAGAGATGTTACTGAGGTGAATGGCTGACACTTCCAAGGCCCTGTTATACTAAGGTGTGTGCTGTTACAAAAGGAAACTGAGGCATGACGTCAGTTAGTCATGTGCCCAGGTATACAGTAGATTTAGCTGCAGAGACRAGAAAGACAAACAGAGTGACTTAATATGCAGCTTTGTTCCTTTAAACAAGAGTCAGAGCTTGTCATCTGCCCTGTGACACTTATAATGGGTTATGATGGACTATGAGAGCACCTCAAGTTGTGTTTATTGCTGGCTGAGGCATCTGTGTTCAAGAGAACAATTAAGGTTTCTTATCCATCTCTTATCACCTCCCTGCATTATAACACTGGGGTTCACTTTATGTAATAATTACCAATTTTACCAAGTAACTCACACTCCTGTCTAAAGGATTGTAGATCTTCACTGGGAGGAAACTGTAGCAAGCCAGTAAGAGTTGTTCCGATAAATATGTCTCAAGAAACCACCAGGTTTTCCACATTCACACAGCAGCAGGAATTTTGGCAACAGTACCTTCCACTTGCCGTGGTGGAAAAAATGTCATCAATTCCATGGAAACTACTAAATTAAAAGTCCTTAGAATATCTGGATGCAGTGGAATTTAGGGATGGATTCTGTGCTTTTCATCGGAGTGGGCATATTGCCTTTGCACACTGAAGGACCAAGAATAGCGCCTGTTTGAAGGAACTTCCAGCTAGGTACAAAGGAGTCTTTGGTGATAGGGAATGAAAGCAGGTCTCTTAATTTTCATATTAAGAACAGTTGTTTACATACCAGAAACCCTCACTTTGCTACAGGTCTCTAAAGCCATTTTTCCCTGAAGGAAACGGATGGTCTTTTTATGTATTTCCCTCAAAATTAGGCATTTTTGTTGGCTGCATGAAAGTGATGTCATTGCTCTCCTTTCTTATATGGACTTCTTATAGCACCAAGGCAGTCTCATAGCAGCAAGAGAATAGTAGGATGTGGATGCTAGGCTTCATCAGAAGCAGGTGCTCACAGCTCCTATACAGGAGGATCCATCTAATTTGTGACAGAGCTATGAGGGGGCTGCCTAAAACATGTTGAATGCTGCCCTACATTAATCGTGCAATGCCAAAATGCCCACTTTTCGTATCATTTTCTCCTTTGTGTTTTCCCAGTCTCTGCAGAGACCTCTAAGGAAATTCTTAAAATGAGACCTGGCCTTCTGTTTTGTAACGTGGACCTGTGGCCAAGGAAAACTAGCCCAAGATCTCCAGAATCACACAGGCCACCACCGCAACATCTGGTTCGAGCAACTGCTACCGCACAGAGCTGACCGCATTTGAACTGGTAACCCGGCTGACTGGTCCTCTCCCACATGAGCCAGCCCGCCCGCCGATTGCTTTAGCTGGAACCGTTACTAAATTAGGCATGTTTTGACCGCTCCCATTACTTCAGGAAGTCAAGACCAAGAAGGGTTTATAGGGAAAGTCACTGTGAATCCAAAAAAAAAAAGACCCTACCCTGTTTTGTACTTTTGCTCTTCTGTTTCCACTTTAGAGTCCTGCCTGCTATGAGTCATGGCATATGCACAGCACTTACATATGAAGTAAGTCAGCTCTTCTGCCTTTCCCCTGCTACAGCTGCTTCCTTACCCCTTAATATCATTCCTGGTTTAGATTTTATTCACCAAAACGCTCTAAGAAAGAAAGAAATTGATAAAAATCCTTCTGATTACCAACAGTGCTGTTACAACAGCAGCATCATTTTGTGTGAATTTAACCTACAGCTTCAGCTTCAGCTCAGGACTAGGAGGTGAGGCTCTGGCTGATAATGTGGGCAGTCTCACTGCCACACTAAGCTAATCACAGCAATCCAGCTTGACGTGTCAGTGCAAGATGGGCAAATGCTAAATGGAAAAGCAGATGGGTAATAGCAAGCCCTTATTTTACCTTGTGAGCCTATCAATAACTGTTTGGTAGTGATGAAATTGCTGCAAATGCACCCTGCATATAGCTTAAATATGGTGGTCTCATTTCAGAGCTGCTATGTGAAATGCTGAACAGTGGTATCCTCTTTGTAAATATGTTTTTTGTTAAAGAAGTTGAGGTTAAACTTCTCAAGAGTGCTTCAAGTTGGATCTCTAACCCCAAACATTAGATCTCTGTCCCACTGAAAATGACTTTGACAAAACACAGAGCAGACTTTGGTACACAAAAAAGGAATGGTTTCATCTGAAGGAAGGAGCTCAGTGAAGTGAAATGGGAGATGTCACCAGAGAGATGTTGCGTAAAGCATGAGAGCCTAGTTCTGGCAGAGGAAATAAACAGTCTGTGAGCTTATCCTCCAATAGTGGCTAGAATATTTTCTTCCTGCATTCTTTCTTTTCTTCTGACCCAACGCTCTGCCTCTGTCATCTCACTGCAGTCCGCTGCTCTCTTCGCAGCAGGTTCTCCTTTCTTCCAGCTCCTCTTTTCAATTGTACCTACTCTCAGTTGTTCTTCTCTGGGATGTGTTGTTCAGCATGTCATCATGTACCATCGTGYATCCTCTCTCCACTGTATAGACTCCACTTAGTACTTGTATCCTCTTCCTGACAGATGTCCGGCAGCAGGGTTTCCATACCAGCACTTTATCCTTTGCCCTTATCCAATTATGGGCATTTGTTTGCATTTGCACAAGGCATAGGCACATTCTTTTTTAAAGATCTTATCCCACAGCTATGTCAAGTTCCTAACACCATTTGCATCATCTGAAATGCTGCATTCTTTGTGGGTGAAATGAGAGCCTGCTGGCTGCTTAGAGACACTGATAAAATGGCAAACACAAGAAGCCTAAAATATAAAATTAAACTTTATTTCATGACCCTGACAGRCCATCCATCCATGACATAATCCTTGCCTTTGGTCTAGTGCTAATCTAACCACAGAAAAACGGGCAGATTCTCTTATCTAACAGCACCCTTCCCAGAGATATGTTTAAAGAAGCTTAAGAAATAGGCCTCACAGGGCAGCATACTGTACAGCAGCAGGAAAGTGTGACTCCAGGGGTGGGGTTGCACAGAACCTCACTGGACTTTGGGAATACCACTGCTTCTCCTAGGTGCCTCTAAACTTTCACCATTTTTAAAGAGGCAAGATAATCTACTCGGAAATGTTGCAGAAACCCTATTTATTGCAAAGGAAGGTCACCTGTCCAGGGCTGGGCTTCCAAACATCTACAGAGGCTCTACTCTCTGACAGGAGTGTGGATGATTCTTTAGTTCATCTCAGGCTCAGAGGAAGMCTGTGTTCACATTTCCCTGATCCTGTTTTTCAAACCTGGACTCGCTTGGCTGGTTTTGTTCACACAGCAGCCTCCTGCATACTCTCCTGCAGCCTTTGAAGCCGCAGTTAGCTGGAGTTCCCATTCTTCTGAGGGGGAAGACTTGCAACAGGAGGTACAAGGAGAGCACAGACAAGAACAACAAGGAATTCCTGCCAGMGCTCCAGCTTGCAGCACTGCTAGGACGGAGACTCAATCCTTTGGATCTACGATCACCCCTCACTGCTCTGATGTCCATCCATGCAGCTGGATCCCCGCAAACAAACTCTTGGGGAGCAAATTATTGAATTTCATAAAAAGTCGTGCTTGGATAAGCATTGAAATGTGAGGCAGCCAATCTGTAAAACAAGCAAAACAAGCATCAAGCCACTCATGGGAATGCCAGGCAGCTCTTTTTGGATGGGATGTTATTGGGGGTGGGAGAGCGGTGGATCATAACAATGATTCACAACCTCTTCTGTGACAGTAGTGGTGATGAAGATAAAGAGACCAGATGTTGACATTAGGCCTGCTAAAAGGACATGCAGACAACATGGTCCATCTTTAGTCTTATCTTCTCTCTTTACAGGTGCYTGAATGGCCCATGTGCCTTGCCACACATAGGTGGCATTTAGCTGTCAGGTGTCACATACAGTGAGCAAAGTCTGCAGGCTAGACTGAACTAGCCTGCCTGGTGGGTGATTTTGCTTTACAGGACACACAGGTGACGGTTTCTACCAGGAAGGTCTTCCCATTATAACACGCTTCCTTCACTTATTGAGAGCTTTACCAAACTTTAATTGTTGGAATCAAATATTTTTTTCTTTCCTGTTGTCCATCCAAAGCTGAGGATCTGGGGGAAGTTCAATCAGAATTTTTTTTTTTCATTTTGAGATTGAAATCAACAAACATTATTTGTTTAGGAAAAAAAGGAAATATTCATTAAGATGCTCCAGTACTGTGCTACTTGGAAATCGATATCTGCCTTGGGGATGTTACGGTGTAAAAGCTTGTTTGCTATTTTAGTTGACAATTTCTGAAATGCAGCAAGTTATATCTATTTAAAACAAAAATCTAAATGTGTTCATGTTTGGAGAAGACTTTCTGAAKCTTGGAAAATGAAATATCTGTAAAGTCCTTCTTTCAGTCCCTTCCAAGAAGAACATTTCATCCCCTCACACCTAGACACCTAACTATACAGCCTTGCTATTAAATTACTGGGCATTGTCCAGCCAGCAATGCAGAATAATACCTCTCTGCAATTGCTATAGGATAATGTGTTTCTGTCACTACAACACAAAGTCAGCAGCCTATCTCTTTCACATCTCCATCTGCCCATACCTACAAGAAAAAATGAATGGGGTAAGGAGGAGTTTTGGGGAAAGGTGGAGTGATGAGAAAGACAATTTCAGCTTTAACTCCTTTTTTTTCTTTTTTTTTTCATATTTTAATCTATTTGAGTCTTGAATCTTCATACTCTTTCCTTATGATGCAACTCCGTGTGTTACATTTAAATGTCCTTTCTATTTATAGGAAAATGCAAGTCAGAAAAGTAAAATAAATGCATCACTTTCTTTGCACTATAACTATCTTGAAGATTTATGAAAGTGTCTGTCGCTGTTCCTTGACAAGGAAAAACAGAGCCATTACTATAGTAACACTCAAAGGTGGTAGCAGGGAAAATAAAATAATTCAAATGAAGGCAATATTTGCTCAAATAACCTGACTCATTTGGATTGCGTGTTCCCACCAACAGTGTTGAAGGGAAAAGTTCTCAAGGAAGAGTGGCAATATGTACCCATTTTATACTTGTGAACCAAAAGGTTCTCACTGACAATCTAGGAAATGTCAGATAACACAGAAGTGGAACATATATTCTTCCACAGCAGGCTTAAGATATGCACAAACTGAGGGTCTAATTATGCTTTGACAGAAGCTTTAGTTTGCCTCTTGGTTTCTGTACAAGGTCCTCTTTATAGTAGTGAAATGTATGTGTGCAGAGAAGGACTCAGTGCCCTTTGGATCAGGCTCTGAATACCTAAGACACCTCAGAGATCTTCAAGAGGGACTGGGGATATACAGAAATAGAGCATCTAAGAGCATGAACACACCTGAGAGCAGAATTTTGCCTTGCATAAGAATATGGGATAAAATGCGATTCCCTCACCATAGAAGGGTATGTAGTAATAAAAATAAATGCAATGTTTCTGTTCTCCTGAAGACCTCTGAGCTCTTAAACAAAATACAGATGAAAACAATGTGTCAAAATCTGTTCTTGCTATGCAGTTCCATTGATGCACAAGGAATACAAAGACAGGGCCTGACAATAAGAAATTGCCAGAGCGCAAGTGGGAGCCAGAGCACCACCAAAAATCAAGGTTATGATTTTCCATGCAGAAACACTGAGGGAGACTCCTGTTCTCAATGATTTCATATTAGACGAGAAGGAAGAAAACAAATGGAAAATAAGATGTTGTACATCTCCTCTTTACTATGCAGTATCAGTTTGGCTTTGTACAAGTTCTGCTGAGGGAGGGGTAGAATACAACTCCTAGGGTATATAAAGGCCTGGGGAAAATGAAGCCGACACAGGCACAGAACCATCCATTTCTCATCAATGGATCTGTCTGCTCCTAATACATTGCTTTGCATTTACTTAAGAGAAGGYAAGACACACTTTGCATTGCATAAATACATTCAGATAAATTGTACCTCAGAAAAGATTCCTTGCTCTCTAAAACAAGGAATGATGCTGATATGAAGTTGATTTATCTAATGACTCATTCTTAGCCCACAAGAGAGCATGATTCCAGGACAGACARCTTAACATGTGGTTGGCAGCTGTGGTGGAGGGCAAAGCAAGCATTTGTCTGGAGGGAGGAGAGAAAAGAGATGAGCAAAGGACATACTTCAGCTTTTACCCTCTAAAATCCCACCTACCCCTTTAAGAAGAAAAATTAACAACAACAACAAAAATCACCTCAAGAGCCAGTGTGGACAGCTGTGAAGTAGGAAAGTTCAAAGATATTGTGCTCCTATTACCTAAATTTTAATTAGTCTGTGGGTAAACAGGGAACTTTGAAGTTGTCTACAYAGCATTTTTCATGTGCCCTGTTGACTTGAAGAGACTAAAGACTGTAGCACTTTCAAAGCTGCCCTTTGCACATGTGTAAATGAGTCCCAAAAGTGCAAATGTGGTGAATTAGGTCTTAGCCTGAAAGATTTTCTTAAGGATGTGCATGCTAATTCCAAAAAGAGAAGTTCCAGGCAGAGCAGTAGGTCTTCCCAGAGTGAAGCTGTGAAAGGCAGAAAAGTTCCCCAAAGTGCTGAGACCTGCCCATCTGTTCTCTGTACAGACTCTGCACAGACCAGGTTAACCCAAGATGTTCTGAACAATAAAATAGTGTAAGCAATGAAATCCCCAGTTTAGGAAAAAAAAAATAGGTTGCATTCATTTCCATGCAAATCTCTGCTTTGGTTGAGCTACTTCTGACTTACAGCAAGAGATGAATTTGACCTRCTCTCTCTTTCTCATCTGTTAGGCTGCAGCTGTGCCCTCTAGCACTCTATATGTATTCCAAGCTCATCTAGACATTGAAACAAAAGCTGAAATTAGATGAGAAGCTTCCATTCTTTCTGTGYGCTGCCAATACCTGGTTGTCACTATAATGGTATTAATCATCTTTTATTTATAGTGGAACATTGGGAGCTTCCATTTTYCTCTTCTGATTTATTTGTAGCACAACAGGTGCACAACTTAAGCAGGTGTATGGAGTCTGTGTATGTTGTGAGTTTGCTGATAGGCACAAAACATCCTCAGTAAATTATTACTTGTATCAAAGCTGCCATTATTTTTATTCCATGCCTAAACTTAATTCCCCAGCTGTTAGCTCCCACAGTCCATTATTTGCGTGGTAACACAGCTGCAATAATGCAGCTCATAGGTACAGACCTCTCCTCTCACCCTCCAAAAACCCCACACAAACAAAATACCCCTTCACYAGCCACTCTGCTACCAGTTTAGGAAACGAGGGAAAGGTACTGAAAATGTGTCAACAGTTTCCATTGGCAACTGCTGCAGAATAGCATGATACCAGTTCAACAGCTGACACRAAATGCCTTTCCATATGTAAAGCTGTGCCTTAAACACACAAGGGACACTAAGAATAAACTTTGTACTTTCTTTTTCTTTTGTTCAACAGCAAATGGGTTGTGAAGAAGTGCTGGATGCTTTAAAAAATGCAGTTATAATTTTGGATCCAAGCTGTGAGAACACTCATTGGAGACAACTGTTCTCTCATGGGCTAGCCTTGAATAAACAATCACAGCTCTGTGTGATATTACTTCTTAACCAGATTCTAGCATTGAGCTGTTGCCTTGCCATGGTTACTCGCCTTTTAAACCAATGTTTCTTTTCCTTCCTTTTTGCCAAGATTCCTGTTTGCTTGGCAGTGGCTCGTTCTTGTTTGAACTTTTGCCCTATTTTAATCTCCACCAATTTTTTTAGACTAAAAGAACCTTTTCACTGATATCTCTCTTTGTCTTGAACTTCTTTTCTGTTGTGTGAGAACTTTGGGACTTGGCTTAGAGGACTGAGCTCAAGTGACTGTCTTCTCCTGAGTGTCCAGCAGCTGGCAGGCATCCATGAGGAGATTAAAAAACAAAGACACAGCAGCACAAGATGGTAGCTACTCCTGAAATAAAATTAAAATAGGAAAGGACACACATATATACACACATAAACTACCAAGTCATTCACTTGAAGATTTACTTACGCTGCCTCGGTTGCATTATCTGAGGATAACACCGTTAAACCCCATGTAAGAGCACCAYGCTGCCACGTGGGGGTCTGAGGCTGAATCCCTCGCTTGTGTTGCGCTCCTGGAGCTGGCGGAGCACGGGGGTCCTGCGGATCTAATATCCTCCAGGCCTGGGCAGAGGAAACACGTTTGCTGTTTTTCTCGAGTAGTTCTCCAGACAGCCCGGACGAGCCAAACGGACAGTTTCTGTTGATAAAGTAAAATTCTTCTTATATCAGAAGAACAGTCAGACATTTTGAAGTCTCTTTCCAAAATATTTTTTAAATATATAATTGACCAACAGCATTCCCAGCAGCGAAAGAAAAACACCGTAGCCTTCTCTTATTTGTGCCCTTTCAGTCTCTTCAAAAGACGTGTTGCTGTGGGGTTGCCTATAAAAAGCAATGCAAGTATGCATGTATAATACACACTTGCTCACAAATGTACACAAACCCAGAGACAGTCTATCTAATGGCTGTATGTCACTGAGGAGAACCCATTTCTCTACAGGAAGCATAAGTGGAAAATTTCTGGTGGTAGTGAAAGCAAAGATATTGCTATTTATAATTATCTCAGGCTGAACCATTTTAATATGAGTTTTTAATGTAAAAAGAACGAGCACCTCTTTGGTGTGTTGTCTRGAGAATGAACGAGGGAAACACCACGCTGCCATGTGAATTATACACGCTGACAGGCAAACTAGGAACCACGATTTACTCATCTTTATTCTCAGACTAATAAGGGGCTGCATCCCAGACTAACATATGTGTGATGCCACTTTTGCAGCAWGTAAAATCTTCTAATTGACACTTGAATATATGAATAACATCAAGTTACCTCTTAAAAAAAAACAACCAACCAATAAACTTAGAGTATTTTTACATTAGATTTTAAATTAAGTGAGAAAATTAAAAGTCTGWCCAGTTCACTCTTATTTATTAACTTTCAGACAGCAATTTTCTTCACAGTGGCAAAATCAATACTTTAAGATAAAATTTCTAACAAGATTTCCTTTCTCATAAAATTTTACTGACAATTTAATGTTTTATCTGTATTGAATTGGTAAATTTTAAAGAACCGTCCTCTTTTTTTTGCTAGTTAAAATGTGTTTATTTACTTTGGGACACAAGCAGGAGATCCATTTTCATCYGAGTTCAATCATTTCCCACTTCCCTGATATTTCTTCATATGCAGAGAAATCTGACTGACCGAAAAATCTCTGTCTAATTGACTGGAACACACATTGCATGTGAGTGCTGGTTATAATCTGCTGGTCAAACTCACCAGGTCTCAGCTGGGAGTGGGCCTTGTGCAGAAGGCAGAAGTGTCTAGCAAACACAGTGCTGTGTTTCACTGAATCCAGCTATTACCTTGGGGCAATCTACTCCTTTATGCCTAATGTACAAACGTGCAGTTGAGTCTAGCTGAATTACTGCATTTTGCTGCAGTGCACAGACAGCAGCAACTCACTATACTGTCTTAGACACTGATGCGAAGTAGAAGGACCCGCTGTGCCACTCATTCCTAGATAAGAACACAGATGTTTCTATGGGAAAAACGTGGGTCCTTGATCGTAACAAACCAGGCGACAGAAAGGAAGGTTGTACAAAGTCCTGCAGAGGGATTGGCCAGGCGATAATGAGAGTGCTTTGCTCTGTTCTAGGCTCTGCCACCCGATGATTTCAAAATCATTTATATACTATTCAGTCTCCATATGACACCAAGGTGGGGAGATACCATGGCCAGCTGTGTGCCAGGAAGCAGGGTGCATGCTTATTTGTTAGGTTAGAAACTGATCTTCCTGGCAAGTGAAAGTCCCTTTGATAACTGGCTGCCGCATGCTGAGCAAAACTAACTGACAAGAGTGGCCTACAGTAGATCATCACACAGAGAGGCCCATCCAGCATGCTCTGTTGCCAGCAGTATGGATCCCACCACCTAACAATTAGCACAAAATCCGCCTCGGGACATGCAGGCACAGTAATGTTAAACTGCTGGCAAAACACTTCATTCTGCTTCACAGCTATTCGGGGAGCAAGTCGGCCTTGCAAAGCAGATGTACCTCAGCCTTTGGGAAGGAGGCCCTGGCCATACAATGCCGACTTGAGGCCCAATGCAGAGTGTCACTTTCCCACAGGGAGTAGTCCCTTGATCTGTGAGGAGTGCCTAGGACTTCTACAGGGACTACTTGCAAAGGACAATGCAACTCAGCAGGCTCTTTGTAACTGTGTGGCCTTGGCACATTCATCAGTAACAATGACTCCCCTAATCACTTACAATGGCTTTGGGTCTCCTCGTTTAAAAAAAGAAAAAAAAAAGGAAAAGAAAAAAAAGAAAAAATATATGTTGCTATGTCATTCCAAGGGGAGAAAATCTAGAGTGGTGGTGCCTTTAAAACCTGAATTGTGCAGCGTTATTTGTATCAAGAGATAAAATAACAAGAATTGGGAAGAGTGAGAAAACGCGAAAAGAAATTGACTTGGGGAAACAGAAGCTGGAAGTAATCAATAAATCGTAGAATAAAGTAAAGAGAAGGAACCTTTAAAGTGCCCAAGCTTAAATGTCAAGAGTATTAGRAAAAAACTGCCTGAAGCAGAATAATGTGTGACAGAGCAATATGCTCARACTTTGACAGAAAGTAGATTCACTCCTGAGCATGGCAAAGAATGCAGACAACTAAGGGCAGCAAAGAAGAAGAGTATCAAAAATCAGGAAAGCACATATGTCCCCCTTCCTCAAACAGTTTGAACATGCAGGATCAATATTATTGTTCCTAGAAAAATCTCGGTACCAAGACTAGAAAGATGTCATCACAATAGAAGAAAGGATCGTTTTTTTAAGCTATGGTATATGCTCAGAATGTGTTCTCACATATGCATGAAGGTAGGCCATCAATAYTGCAGTGTGATAGAAGGCTGCTTAYACTGTACTGCACCAGAATGAAAYCAAGCCAGCCAAGGCAGAGCTGTTATATTTATTTCTAGACAAATTCAGGCAGTTAAAATCTAGGGGTTTTTTCCTAATGACATTGTTTCAGCAATGCACTTAATCACACAGCTCTAGGCATATCTGTTTGTCCCACTGAGATCTATGTAGATAAACATAAACTTAATTTTAAGCTGGAACTCAAAACATTTTGTCAGGCTGAAGTGCTGATGKGTTACCTAGCCAGCTATAAACTGCATGGTTGAATCTGGTTTTGGTTACTAGTTCAGAAACAGACACCTATTCCCTTTGAAACAAAGGCATCACAACTTAGTCATATAGCACACATGCAACACAATAGATCCATCTGGCACGATATGCCTGTACCTTGTGAAATCAAAATTTTCTATTCCAATAGGTTGGCACTCAACTGAGCAATGAAGACKTATGCTCCCCTCAGCAGAAATCTGTATGGGAAGAAATGAGCACACTTGGATGTCCCTTGAAGAGCAGAATCTGGGAAACTCTCACAGAACTGCTGGGGCACATCTATCTGGGTGACAGGCAGACAAATCACACAGAATCACAGAATCAYAGAATCACAGAATGGCTGAAGTTGGAAGGGACCTCTAGAGACCATCTAGTCCATCCCCCACCCTGTGCTTGCTGCAGTAGGACAACTATTGACTGCTCTGGTGGCATCACCTGCTATATAGACCTCCTGCTTGGTCCCATTGCCATCTGGCTACTATTTCCAGACTGTTTGTGTGAAGTTAGGATATGGTTGAAGTAAAAAAAAAAAAATCATTAAAAAGACACAGTCCCATGAAATTTATTGTTTTGGGAATAAACATTACCTAAAAACCACATGGACTGTTCAGTCAGTAGTGGCAGAAAAGAAGCACACTGAATTAATTGACAGATATTAAGAAAAAGAAAGAA